>JBAMYA010031141.1:0-15953 GCA_037176975.1 Arrhamphus sclerolepis | reverse complement strand
CTAGGCCAACAACACACACCACACAATATCAAGAGAACACATATAAAGAAAGAAGATTAAAGAAAAGATCTCCACCATGTACAAACAAACGCAGCCCCACAAAGAGAACAAAAGCAGGGGAACTTGCACTAAGATCTAAAAATGTAATGACAACCCCCTCCTCCAATAAATAAATAAATAAAGCAAAACAAAGAAATCAATATAATAAGAAATCTCACACTTATAAAAGGCACAAATGGGGCAGAGAAACAATTACAGAGAAACAAGATGACTGTAAACCAACAACAAATTATCTTAAACAGTAACTTAGGGACCAAAGGCACAATATTATAACACAAAAGGAGCCTCAGGGCTCCATAACAGATAAACACAAATCTAAAAGAGCAGCTTAATGATTTCAATATGCGTAGATGAATTAAAAAATAATTTTGAAACATTGACACAAATGACTACAGAGTCATACAGAGCAAGAGGGTAAAACAGGTGCACAGTGGAGATGTGAAATGGCACAGTGACAACTGAAACTGACACACAAAGCACAGCATGGTCTTTTTAATTTTTGATTTTAATGTATTAATTGGAGGAGTTTGCCTGACGGCATTCACACAGTTGATTCGCAGCTGGTACGCATTTATCCCGCAGGTCAAAAATCAAAGCGCTGAAGCTTGTCTAACTCTCAGGCCACGTTGCAGCTGAAGATGAGGCCAGTAAATGATTTGTTTCTGCAGAGACATATCAATAAAGACTCATTCATTTGTCCTCCATTTTTTACCACACTGCAGTGGCAGCTCTCAGTCACTGGCCATGAAATTGGCACTGCTTCACACATATCACAAAACATGATTATGTGAAATGGCTTTATACTTACAGAAAAGGAGGAAATGTCATTTCAAAGATGTTCCTTCTTCAGATGTCTTCCTGTTGGGTTCTGCATTTCTGGGGTAGCAGAATTTTCTGCATATTTGGATTTCAAAGGTTCAGTTCTTTGGTTAAACTCTGTTGTGCTTAATTACACATCCTCTTCAGACTCTGTAAATTAAAATGTGTAGCTCGAGTTTAGCGTCAGCTGTAGAGCCCAGAGGAATAAAAGAATGAATTATATAAAAGGCAAGAGTCAGAAATGGAGAACGACGAGAAAAATGTGTTCAGAGAAGGGGAGGTAAATGAGGTGCAGGGTCCAGACCTGGTTGACAAAAATAATTGCTTTCTTAGCACCCAATGAACAATTGTTCAAAGTACAACTCTGTCCCCGAGCCTCTGAGTCTCTGAGGTGGCCTACGTTTTTGTCATGCTGCCGTCAAAGTACACAAAAACACGGCACATACCTCATATTGGCATCCCAAAACAATGAAAACTGAACAAAAAGAAACAAGTAAAGACCTAACAATATGTAAAAGTATACAGACAAGACTTAAGGACAAAATGCAGCTACTCGTTACATTTACTTTCCAAAGTTTAGAACCAGATGTGAAACTTGCTTGGTATCATATAACCTCCACAGTTTAGGGAGAGCTGAAACACAAAACTGTAGATTCAGTATAATCAAAACTAGAAACTGCAACAACACTACAAGCTACCAATAATAAGACATTACTTGCAGAAACTAGATTGTGAGGTCAGTGCCAACTTTGCATCCTTATTCTTTTCATTGCTATTACCAAAAGTAAAAAACAAAACAAAGAAATAAAAAGATTCTGTTCCTCACTTCCTCTGATGTGGTTCTTGCTATGATGTATGTATTCCCATACGTACGTACGTACAAGACAAGTGAGCTGGCTAACTTCCGGCTAACAGAGCTGACTAGCAGAGGCGCAATCATAGATTGAACAAGAAGAACAGGACAAACCCTTTGTTAAGTCATCCGTAGGTTTCCTACAGAGTTATTTTATAGTATCTTCTTCTTTGTACTTTGCAGCTCCATGTTATGAACAGGTGAAGCAAGCAGGCCTGAGAAGTCAGCTAGAACACGCTCGCCTCAGTTCAGTTCCAGTTAGCAACTCATCATGCTAATTAACATCACTTTGTTTAAATCTTTTTCTATATGCTCATTTCAAGAGTCACTACCAAAACAAAATCTGAAACGAGTGCTGCCCCAGAGCCCGGGGGAGGACTCGTGGAGGTCTGATGGACTGGGGGCTGTCAGTCCCCCCCTCCATGTGGGAAATAGACTCATGAAGTGATAGCTAGTCATTGCTCGTGTCAGTCATCATTTCATTGACTGACTGCTGTAAATCTTGTTGCCTTATATAAGTTTACCTATTGTTCCTCTCCACCCTCTGTAAAATCAAAATATAAAAACCCAAACTTTTCCATTTCTTCTTCTTTTTTGTACAAGATTGTAAATAAAAGTTACACAGTCCAGTTCCAAGCCAGCCCATAATATCAGCTGGAGGCCAGTGAAACATCAGAAGGGTTTAGAAATGTTTTACTACATAAAGTATATGTCGTTTGTGAATTGGAACCATATGCACAAATCTGTTAATGTAATTAATTACCCCAAATCCTTTAGTCTGTATCTGGAGATCTACAAGGATTTTGAAGGTATCATATTGTAGACAGGTACTTTGAGTAAATGGGCGTGTAAATGGATGTTTATGCACTACCATGGTTGAATCCTTATTTTGGTAGCTTCTAAGAGGATTTATGGATATTTATTTATCATCATTATTGGACATAATGTTAACACCAGAATGTGTGAGTCACACAGAACATAAAATATATCACGCCTGTGTCCTATTTTGGCTGAGTTACAACTCAGAGAGGACGCATTTAAATGCAAATAACAGCAATCAAGAAACTAAAAAAGGTTTAAAGTGTCCCAAATTGCTTGCACAGGCTGTCGCTGCGGCAACTTCTAACTGTGCTGATAATTGGCCAAACTGTAGATTTTAAATCAGGATCCACCTGCTCCCCCGCTTTCAGATCTCCTGTGGTTTACTCTGGAAGCTCAACTGCCAGTTTAAAAAACATTTTTCCTCCTGAACATTACTGCTCTGTGCTTCTGAACTTCAAGTTGTATTCTCAAATAAAAACATCCTAGAAAAAAATATTGCTGTCTTGACATGAAATCTTCTGAGACTGACCAGTCCTGCAGAGGAGTGGTTTAAAGGTTTGATCCCTGGCTGCTTCGACCAACTTTTGGTTGTATTGCAATGTATGTTGAGTGGTCAACAATTAAAAGAAGAAAAGCTACATGAATTCAGAACATTTACATGAGGACCTGAATCGGTTTAAGCCTGGTGGGCAAAGTGTATGTTCAATAAGTCCTCTGTGTAGACATGCTGATTTTAATATCTTAATTTGCTGAGGTAACAGCTGTGACCATCTTTATTGTTGGGTGTGTTGTGGATTTTCTGCTGTGATTACCAGATGAGAAAAGGAAAATTAAGACTTAATTAGGAAAACATTGTCTTAAGTACCAGTTTATTTAATGGTGCTGCAGGAGACAGGTTCAAGCAGAGGACATGCCCCTGCAGAAGTTGTCCTAACTTTACTCAAATATTTGGTGGGAGGTGGGGGGGTTATTTTAATAAAGTTAAGGTCATGCCAGAAAATGATACGATGTGAGTTATCCAATCAGAAAACTTTTGATGCGTGTGATTTGCTCATGTTGGACTCATGTTCCGGTTATGTGTTATCTAGGAGAAATATGCAATAATTGGGAAAGTGTCCTTGAAAATGGTACACCTTCTGTATCAGTTTGGGGAGGCTTTCTGCAGACTCACAGAGATCAAAGGATTAAAAGAAAAACAAGCAAAAAAAAAACAGGAGTGGTATAGCTGCAGCTCATGCTATTAGTACGTGTATCTTAAAAAGCATAAGGTATAAAAGTTTAATTTCCCTTCTATAGGTAGTTGGAGCAGTTTATCTTGTAATCAGAAGCTCAGTAGTTCAGTTCCCAACCTCTCTGCATCTCTTAGAGTCCTTGAGCAACACACAGTACCTCCACATGGCCTTCAATACGCTGAACACATTGTAAAGCTGTTTTTAGAATCTCAACAAGGTTAAAAGAAAAATGCTATATAGGTGCAGGGCAAATATGATTTGTGTGTGGTTACCATGGTAACGCCATAGACTGTAAAAGGATAGTCGTCACCCACTGGTATATAAACTGCTTTGTGTGCCTTGTGTGCAGCATTTAGCTGTTACCTTGTTTCTTTGGAGCCTAAAGTGATTATATTTGGACAAAAGCATGTGTGACATTACTGCTGCCACCTGTGCTGTTTGCCATAGAGCCAGCAGTGTTGGGAAGTTCGACTTTTTTTACTGACTCGGATCTTTTACTCCCGGACAGTAAATTGAATAAATCTTTTTTTGAGTCATTTCGTTCATTTTTACAGCAGGTGGCGCCCTCTTGTGGGTCTTGTAAAAAAGGTCGCGGTTTTCAACACTTAACACTGAAGGCAACATGGTTGGCTTCAGCTGAGCTGACAAAGTGAAAAACACAAGATACCGCAATTCAAACCACGTGAGAACCTGGGAAAGCATACAGACCACAACAGAGTAACTTGTGTCCTGTATCCTCCCTGCCGTTGTTGTTTTACAGCACGACAGAGGCTAGGTAGCTGTCACGTGAATGTTGTGCTTACTGCTCGCCACACAGCCTGAGTGGCCTGGCTGTCATGTGACAAATGAACGAGGACCCAAGGACGGACGCACAGTTGAATGAGTTGTGAACGAAACATTTCTGTTTCCTGTCCTGCTGGCTGAGCTAATGCAGCTGCCTGCCATGTGGCGAGGGAAGGTACTGCATGAAAATGAACGAATCGCTCACTGAGGCGACTCATTACTTCATATGAAAGATTCGCTCATACTGAAGGAATTGTTCACGATCGATACATCACTAAGAGCTAGCCTATCCAGATAGCCACATTTGGGCCTAATCATACATATTTGCCATGTCAGGCTCAGTTACATCCCTTGCAAGCGCCAGATGTGTTCCAGAGTTCATGAAGCGGCAAAACTGGGGTTTTTGTATGTGTTGTATGAACTAGATGGGATATGGTGAGTATCGTGAGGACTGGGCGTGGTCCAAAAGTCTAAAGAAAATCAAGAAATGGACCACGTGACAAAGTTTAGGCAGTCGTACTCACCTTGAGTCACTGCCATCAGTCAAAATCAGGCGTGTGCCAAAGAAGAAAACCAGACCAACTGCCGATATGGACCAAACTGGGCCAACCTTCATTTCTATCTTGGTCTTTTAGGACTGTCCCAATCCCTGATCCTTAATATTTCCAACACAGGGACGAAAGAATATATTGTTGAGCATATAACCTGTTGGGTGGTAGTTCTTTTGAGAGTAACCAATACTTGGTTGGTGCTTGCAGTGTTGAACATCTCTGATGGACAAACTGTCCCATTGTTTGATTTCAGCCTCTGTTACCTCATCTCCATGATTCTCTGCTCTGAGTCATAAAATCTGTTTGCTTGTCAAACAGATTAATTGAAAGACTCCACTGATGCCTGGAATGCTTGGTTGAATATTAAAGTTGATCTAATGTGTTACAGTTTGTGGCTTTCATCATGATCAAACATCCTGCAGCCTGTATTTCAAAAACAAAGGAATGACAAAGAAAAGAAATGAAACCAAATACAATTTAATCAGACGTACTCAAATAAATATTACTCAGTGGGTACTTAAAGATGATGGCTGTGTTCTTTGTTGTTAAAATTCAAACTAGAATTGTTCCAATTCCAATAACCGTATTGGAAATACTATTAACATTTTGCCAAAAACAGAGAGTGAATTTGCAAGTATTTACATTCTTGTTCTTCACCAGGTTTATTTTGAAAAAGTTCCCTCCTCCAAAATGCACCCATGTGATATAACATGTTGTTTTACCAGCACACACAAAACAGCTAAAAGTGTGACACATAAAATGACATATGTCTACTGTTTGTACAAATTACTTTTTCATCCCATTCAAGCGGATTACAGTGTGGTGCGAGCTGCAGTTGTTGTCTGAGCTTGAAGAAGGAGGAAAAGGAGTAATATCTGTTACACCAAAGCAGTAAATCAGAGAAATAAAATGATAGTTTCTGCCTGTGTCACTGTGGTTACATTGTAAAGCACACCCACGCCTCATCAGAACCACGTAGGAAGGTGCAACATTGCACATTTTGAGTGAAAACAGCTGAAGCACAATTGCCTTTCCACTGTTTGTGTGTTTCAGTTAGTCCTACAGCTCTAATTCTCACTGGCAAGGACAGATGTTTCTTTTTTTAAACGCTTCTGTGGAAAAAATGGTCAAATGGTTTCAGGACTTTAGCTCTCAGTGGGAAAAAAAAGATAAATTACATTCACAGCTTCATTAATCTTTCAGCTACTGGTGGACTTTCGTTGTGTTTTCTCTGTTTGTCTTGGTTGTGTTTTTCTTTTTTCTTTGCAGCTTCTAGTATAATTTGGTTGGTGAATGTACTCCATAAATCTGTTTAACACCAGACAACATAACTAACAAAGACAGAACCCTAAATAAAGATGCTTCTTATTAACAGCAGCTAAAAAAGGTCAAACGATAAATCATTCTATGGTCGGCGGGGGAACAAATGAAGAGCTGTGGCTTATGTTCCATGGGTTGATTACTGGGACTAATGAGACATAAATGAGCTAATTGATTCATTTATTATTTCTTTTTATTTATTGAGAAAAACAAAACATTCTCTCAAATGCTTTTCAATCTGCCAACTCATGCTACAACGAGTACATATATGTCATTATCATAACTAATACTTCTGGTTTGGTGCCTTGTCCTCATCGCTCATCACAGATAATTGATACGTTAAGAAGACATTTGAAAACTATTCAGAAAAAAAGCTTTGTTAATACATAAGGGTTTTGTTTGCAGAAAGAGTCAGTTTGCATCAACTTTTCAGAAATTTGTGGCGACTATGGCAGAAAAGGAGCTGTGAACCAGATCAGGTCAATTTTGAACACAATTGGTTTATGACAAGTTGTCTGCACACAGAATATAATTAGTTCAGTAGTGTAACCCTTGTTTTTTGTGTTTGTTTACAGGCAGAAATATAAAAGTACATCACAAAGGTAAGACACACACACACACACACTTTTAACAGTCCTTTATCCCAACTAAACCTAATACAGGAGAGCACTGTCAACCCGCGTATGCAGTTACTCGCGTTTTGGCTTAACTCGCACCGTACATATGGACCCCAGTATTTTGCACCTCAAATGTAACACATTGTGGAAGTTTTGTGGGAATTTGAACAAATTCGTCAAAATTGGCTCACACGATTTTTCACACCTCTCCCGGCTAGCCGGCCGGCCCGGGAATTGTTTAGCTGACATTCGCGGGTAAATCTACTCAACTGCCACAATGTCACTTTTGCAAGTCTCTTTTTGACATTTTCTAGTTAAGATTAGCACATTTTAAAGCATTTTCAAAGGATTTGTTTGTCACGAACCTGCCTAGATGTGCCAACTTGCATTCCCTTGGGAATGGGGTGAGATAAACAACACAACCTTTTTGGAATAAAAGCAGAACAGAACTAGCCAGAATTCCTGTGATATCATTGAGACAACAGTGACTGTTTTCAAATACCAGCAGTTACCAGCGAGATTTTCAGGTTTTCTGCAACTTATATATATATCTTGCTATTTTCCGAAATTTGTCCTGAACTCGCGAGTAACACTCAATTCGCGGGCCGATGTTTTGGACCTCGACTTGTGCGAGTCTGGGCCATTTAGAAAAGAGAGTTACAACACTCCTTGATCACACCGACACGCGGTCACGTGGTTCAGCTATCCGTCAATAGTTCAGGTGGGAAATACGGAGAAAACAATGATTTTCACATACATTTAGATAAATATTGGCCTGTGTATCAATTTTTATTGGGAATGCATTATGGAAGGAATTATGTAATAAAATAATAAAATAGTATTTTATTAGGAGTGCTTAGAAGCAAAGACAGCGTAGCTGAATACATTTACAGTAGGATTTGAAAACATTCATATATTGTAATCAACAAATATCAGTCAATACAATTCCTTACTCAGTTTAAGATTGTCTGTGTTGGATTATAATAATGTACGTTTAGAAATATGTGAAGGTTGAAGATCGGTTTGCTATGATGCTAGCAAACACACAGGGGTATTTAAATGATCAAACTGTCCAAAGACTTCCATAAATAAATACACACACTGCTCTAAACATGCAGATCTGGATCAGTACATGATCGTATTTAATGTACTTTCAATCAAACATGTGATATTGATAAACATCTTCCTTAAACAAAACTTTAATATACTATGCAATAATGTAAAACATAAAATGCATCTGGAAAAGCAGCCAGATCCTCAAAGTTAGTGAAGACAGGTTGATCCTCAACAACATGTCTATTAGTGGAAACCAGCTGGAGCATCATGAAGGTTTATCTGGTGACTGGGACCTCCCTGACAACAAAGCTAACAACAGATATACTGTTTCTTATTAGAATGAATGAAAACCGGAACAAAACAACAATTAAAACATTTATATTTTGTGCATTTATATTTTAAAACAGTTGCAATGCTAACTTTAATAGCAAATCTAATTTTCATAGGAAAATATTTATATGCTAAGAAGAACTGACTGATGTAGCTGTAGAACACATGCTACCAACTGTACATAATTCCAAACAGCTAATTATTCTGGTGATTAACAAAAATACAACAAAATATCATTGAAATGAAAAACTGTCAACCCCAAATAATAAATGCCTTTAATTTAATCAGCCTCACAAACTCAGAATAAATGGAGATCTAAAGATCTAGCTACTGGTGACTGGAACTATTGGCAGCTCCATGAATCATGTGACCTACGCATTCTTCAAGTTCTATGGAAGTCTATGGAAGTGTCAGAACTCTGTTGTTATTTATGCTTTTTTACTCTATGGCGCTAGCGCGAGTTATCGCCACTCACCTGTAGTGTATTTCTAACCCAGAGCAAAGAATCATTTCCTTGTTCATCAGAATAAAGGACAAAAAAATGTTGTTGTAATTGTAGTAAATGTAGTAACAACAACAATAATAATTTTACATGCAGAAATAGTGAAAAAAGCAGGACATTTGAGTTCATTAGCCTTTTCCTGAGAAGTAGAATCTGCAATAGATTGCAGATTAGACTCAGAAGTAGATGTTTATATGTTTCAATGTTTGATGCACAACATAGTGATGGTTGATGAGGAGAAAAAAGAGTAACAAACTTGCATCATTGTGCGTAAACATCAATCAGTCAAACTTTATTTATAAAGCACTTTTCATACAAAAGGAATGTAGCACAAAGGGCTTTACATTTCTAAAAATATACAATTCAAAGGTAAAAACAGACACACACACACACACAAATAAATAAATAAATGAATAAATTAGTTAATAAAATAATAAGACCCCACTGCCCAGATACACAAAATAACATATAACAAGTAAAAACATATAACAAGTAAATCTGGAATGCTTGTCTCGACACACCAGGAGCAGTGCAAACAGAAAATAAACATAAATGAAAACAATTCCCCATAGCTAATGTGTCTGTGCACACATCTGCACAGTATGAGTAATACAAATAGCACAAACAGGAAACTCAGTCTGGAGTATAGCACTGAAGAAGCTCCCACTCCTCCTACGCATACCTGTCTGCCTCTCTACCTGTCTCTCTGTGAACAGTGTGATTGTTATTTTGTGTGTTGTTGTGTTTTTTTGTGTTTTTTTGTGTTTTTTTTTGATAGAACGATGTATTTAGGGTGGTGATGGTTGTTATTTGATGAATCCACTCTGAACAGTTGTCACAGTCAGTCAAAAAGAGCATATGTGTTGTTATGGGACACTATGACATTCATCCAGTCAGCTCTGCCTAGCTTTGCTTCTCACTACACAAAATACAACAAGAGAAGAAAATATTCTGATGCTTTGAGAGACATCTATAATAGGTGTCAACGGTTGAGGAGAAAAAAGAATCATCCCTCCGCCTCCCTTTCATCTATACACTCATTTAAATACTAATAGTGCGACAGGTTGCCATTCACCGTCAGTTGAACCTTCAATTATTCTTTGTTGCGCAACAGAAACATTTACCTTGAACTGTACTGACAGTCATGAAGGTTTTATATATATCAGGAAAATAAAAATATCAAGTATTACAAGGTCTTAACAGCAGCTAAATACAGCCTCAGTCAACAAAAACTAAGTCAAAATGTAGAAGCAGTGCATTTAACAGAAAAATAAAAATGACTGAAATGATCATTTTCTGGATGATCTTATTCATCTTGTAAGTTGTGGGAGTATTTTTTTGTGCAAAGCTCAAGGTAGGATAAGCGTTTCTATTTGACTTCTAATGAGGCCTAATGAATTAAAACTAGACAGGAAGGAGCAAATTTACTTTTCATTTAACAAGATCATTTACGTGGCCAGTATTGGCAGCGTAGAACAGCATCCCTCAAAGTCGGCTTGTGGAGCAGAGAACAAAACCCCCAAATATGGTAGTTATTGCAGGATGGTATCACAGGTGGATCACGGTATTTCAATGAGACTAGCCTACGGCAGGTT
Source organism: Arrhamphus sclerolepis (assembly GCA_037176975.1). Lineage (NCBI taxonomy): Eukaryota > Metazoa > Chordata > Actinopteri > Beloniformes > Hemiramphidae > Arrhamphus > Arrhamphus sclerolepis. Next base: position 5,413 of record JBAMYA010031141.1, on the reverse strand, counting down.
AACCAAGCATCCAGGGACAATACAAAACCCCCCTAATGTTTTTCCATATGTTCTTTTATCACTTATAAATATCATATACATATATATATAGTTCATAATGTTTACTTAGCATTTTGTTAATGAGCCACATTATTGTTTTTTCTTTCTTTACAGTCTGGGAGCATTGTAATTCTATTCTACTGCTATGGTACCTGTACAGCCTTGCATGTAACAAATATTTTCAGCAAAAGTTAGACCCAAACACAGTATACAGACTTCGGGAATGACTGCAGGTGAGGGGCAGAAAGCTGACAAATGCTGAAAAGTGGAGAAGGGAGCTGAAACAGAATGTCTACTGCAGGTTTGCAGGGGGCAAAAGACCTCTCTTAGCATGAAGAAAATCATTTTAGTCAGAAGCAAAAAATACTTAACAGCAGACTAAATGGTGTGGAATGACTGCAGCTGCTATGGTTGATGGACATATGAAAACAACCAGGATATGAATCGAGGTTGATATGAAGCTGAGTAAATGGATCAAGGTGTGTTCCACTTGTAAGATGGGCAGAGTTCAGATTTGTCAGGAGTGAAAACCAGCTGTCAAACTCAAACATTTACATGCAGTAGAGGCAAAGAGGGGCACGCACTGCACTGTGAACACAAGAGCTACAGCAGAAATGAAGGAGGAAACCAGAAACCATGATATGTGATGCCAAAAATAAAAGCAACAAAACAACTCCAGCATAGTGAAAGGCCATAATGACTTCTTATAAGTTTTTATTCATTTAGTTGTTGCTACATATGCCTAACTGGCATATCATTTTCTCCACTGGCAATAATCATGTTTTGAGTCAGATTTTTTGAGTAATTCCAAAACTTGTCCATCATATTTATCATTTCAGCTAATGATTTCTTACTAGCTATTGCGACACAGTCACGTTAGCAGTCACAATTTTGTACTTTTTTATTAGGCTTTTTTTTTATTGCATAGGTCATAAATATTTGCAGTGGGTTAAATTTAGGTTTAAAGGTTTGTATGAAATAGCTCAATAAGAGTAGCAAGCAGTGTTAAAGAAAACACTGACTGAGCTAGTTTTAGCCTAAGCTAGCCTACTGTTCACTAGGAAAAATACATGTTGAATTTCTTCATTATGATTATTATTATATTTTTAATACGTCATGTTGGAAAAACAATTTGAATTAATCAAATGTTGTAAGGTCATTGGATTGTTTTATGACAGAAGAAGCTGAAATTCCAAACATTTACTTGTTAGCTTAAGCGATGACTAATGCCAGTGATCAGAGCATTAGCAAAATAATGTTTAAAGAGTCATAAAACTGAGTTTTGTACCAATGTAGTTGACACATCTGTGTAATCTGATCAATTTCTAGAAGCTTTCGCTGGAAGAAAAATGCTATAGTTTTGAGTATATCTGATTTAGAACACACATACACCAGTACACCAGGGTTAAGCTTATTTAAAAACTTAAAATGCTGTCTTAGCTTGGTTGAATAAAAAAGCATAGTCAATTTGACAGTTTGTTCATTGCCTGAAGGGGAATCCAGTCATTTACCGTTGGTGCTGGATGATTGACAGGAGGCAGAGTCATGCTGTCTCCATCTGGATAAAGCAGATTTTCATGTTCTGGTTTTGAGGCGTGAATGGGACAGCAGCTGTGTGGGTGAAAAAATATGACGATCAGTCAGTTGTCAGGTGTCTGTCGTCTGTGCAGAGGATTCGAGCAACGCTGCTGCTCTTGTGAGGTGTAGAATTGGCTACAGAGAGCATAAAGGATGACAAGATTATATGTGCAGTTGAATGTAGCATAGTAAAGCATAAATCCAGTGCAGGAGGTTTTTTTTTTTTTCTATGTTTGCATTATGCATCTGAGTTGCATAAGTCAACTGTACACTTAAAAGATGTCTCAAAAACACTGACAGTGGAAAAGAGGTGCTCAGAAGTAAGTGACAGAAAATTTGAAAACACTTGGGTTGGATTGTGATAGACAAGCATCTCACGGTGATGAATGATGGATTAAACAAGTATACTGAGGGGTCCCAGTTAGAGATTTGTGGCTGTAACCACAAGCAGAAAACAAACTTCAGAGGGACTGATACGGCAGCGAACTGAACCCAAAGTGAAACATTGGCTCTACCCCAACTGAGAAAAAACAGCCCTGCATTCTTCAGAGACTTTTCCATCTTCTGGGACTTCAAACCTACCTAAATGATGTCTTTTCATATTTGAAGAACATGCGTCATGCTGCACTAAATTTTCCCCTGTAAAATAATAGAACAGTTGTACTGGGAAGAAATTTTAGCTCCAAGGTGATAAAAATAACGTGAACTCTGAAGAGGAAGTAGCACTTTGATGGTTCTACAGCAAAGACTCTTACATTGCATCACATGTGTCATCTCCAGGACTAAATCACAGCCATGAAACTTTTACACCAGTGAATATGTCATATGTAGCAGGTTATTTGTCCTTCAACCGTACATATATAACCAACATTACAAAAAAGTGTGATCATAGTATCGTATATCAATATTAATTAAAGTGTGTTTTTAAAAGTAAGCATCATGGCCTTTTCCAAAGACTTCAGCTCTTAATCAAATGTTGCACATCTTTGATCAAAATACATAACAAAAGCTCCCTTTTCAACCATGTGTTTACACCTCTAGTTGTAGCTGCTTGTTTAAGGAGGCAGAGCGAACATCTGAACTCCACAGGAACGCTTAACAGAAATACTGTATTTTCTCTAATAAACACTCTCTCCTTAATAATGGTGCCCAGGACATCGACAAAATGTCAACGAAGCTAACCCATTCTGTTTATATATAATTGGGGAAAGTATCCAGCCACATTTGTACAGAGTTTTTGAAGCCGGAAGCAGATCCCAGAAGCTGATGTCAGCCTCCTACCTTCCCCTGTCAGCTGGCTGAAGGAGCTGAGCTGCTTCATCAGTTCAGGACTTTTTCAAGTGGATTTGTGCTGGGACCTGCAATCAATCATCTCGGCTGCCAGTCTTTGCAGCGGCTTTTTCAGATGTTGCTTTGGTGGCTCCATGACATTACTGCTGCTATTAGCACAGCCAAGCTGAGCCAAGCTTTGTCCTCAGACCATTACAGACCAACCACAGTCGGTCATGGTGATCTGTGTAAACTACATTTGGAATGTTGGGGTCAAAATAGACTCCCTGTGGTCGAGTTTTGTATCATGCCTGGGCGACTGTTAGGAAAACTATGGTAGTAAATGTTACCTCAGCCGGTCCTTTTACAATTTCCCAAATAAATATTAGACAGGAGATAAAGGCTACACATTCAGGATGCCTTCTATTATCTACTTTTGCTTACTTTGTGCATTTTGTGTCTGATAAAATAAACGTGATGTTAAATGTATGTGATCTGATATTATTTTAAACCTAAGTATGTTGGTTTTGTCAGGCTGAAGGGGGTCCTGGAGCAGATGGACCGCGGCATCGTGGACCTGCAGGAGCTCCGCAGGAACCTGGAGCTCGCCGCTGCCATGTTGGATGCTGTTTACACGGATGAGACCAAGTGAGACCAACCGTCTGAGTGGCTGTTGGGTCGGTTTGCAGGAAGTAGCCCTCCCCATCATGGATGTATGCAATCTGTGACAGTGTCTTTTCTGCCCTGTAGACGTCTGCTGGACACCGAGGATGAGCTCAGCGACTTACAGGCAGAGTCGGTGCCCAGCGAGGTCCGTGACTGGCTTGCGTGCACATTCAGCAGGAAGATGGGCGTAGCCAAGCGGCGTCCCGAAGAGAAACCAAGATTCAGGAGCATTGTGCATGCTGTGCAAGCTGGTATATTTGTAGAGAGGTAAGCATCGTTAGTTGGACCTGAAATATGTTTTTTTTTTTTTTTTCTGCAGTTAAGGTTTCTGCATGACAGAGGGACCTACACATGTTCAGCTACTGTGTACGGCCGCAGACAGTTGCCTCAGTCACACGTTAATACATGGCCTGGTATTCAAATTAACTCTTTTTTTGTACACTAATGTGATCCGACTAATGAGGTACTTATATAATGGGGCCCATTTCATTTTAATTATTCATAGTTTCATTATTCACAGTTTTCCATTTTTAGTGTGATATAAGAATATTTGACAAACAAAAGGTCCTGTAGGGTAATTCACCACCCAGCACATTGGCAGTATAATGTAGTTTCACAAGAGTATCACATTCCTGGAGGATTTTTTTTTTTTCACATTTCTACAGACGTTTACAGATTTTTTTCCCCTTACTTTAACTAATACCAAGCAAACCACTCAAAACACAGCTAACCAGGAGGTATAAATTGAATCAGAGAGCCAGATAACAGTTATAAATGCAAATAAAATCAATATCATGGGTAATGACAATAAAGTTGTACACAGATACAGAGCAGTGACATGCAGTTTAGCATCTAACCAGAAGTGAAATAAGCAGCAAGTGTATGTAGCATAAATAATGTTTTATACATGAGTATGTACAGGTAGGATGTACAGCGTATACATAATATTTACAGAAAGATGCATTTGTTCAGGTGAAACCATATATAATCTTACTAAATTAGTGCAGTGTATATCCAGGTGAGTGAGAAAACTAAACACAAAAATCAGTTGAGTACTATGAACATTTATACAGATGGATGTGTGCATTAAATGTAGACTATAAACAGAAACAATAACATAATTTACAATAAAAGAAATAGGCGGATGATAAATTAGGTGATAACATTAAACAGTGCAATAATATCAGTAGCTACCTAACCTTCCTAAAGTAGTGCATATTGGTACATAGTTGTGTGCAAACAGGTTGTTTAAGTGTGTGTGTGCTGAACAGTCCATTAGTGAATAATATTAAACTGCTGTCAAACTTCAAGATGATCAAGTTTCCAGAGTTCCAAAGCAGCTAGAGGGAGGCTTCGTTTTTGCATTTTCATATGAAAAGAAAAAAGTGAACACGTGGCTCTGAGATCATGGTCAGGGAACTCCACGGATGTGTACTCAAATTTTAAATCACAGGCAGAGCTCAAAGTAATTTACACAGTAAAAAAAACAAAACAAAGCACAAAATAACATTTTAAAAAGTAAATATTAATATATATGTTTTATATGTAATATATTTTATTTTCATAAAGGAGCAGAAGAATCACCAAAAATAACTTTTGAAGAATCCAAGTTTTGAGCTTAAAAATGGTGTCTGTCTGAAACCGGCAGCTGGCTCTACAGAAAGATTTAAGATTTTTAGGACATACAGGGAGCCCAGCACAATGAGAATGTGGATACTGACTGGAACCGCGCTTCTTACGGAGTTGGAAGTTATAAGGAGAACTTTGTGTTGAACTTTAAATTTTACAGGAAGCCAGTGGAAGGAAGCTAAAACAGGGAAAATGTCATCTCTCCTGGTAGTACATGTCTGTGCTCTGGCAG
>JBAMYA010031140.1:0-41679 GCA_037176975.1 Arrhamphus sclerolepis | reverse complement strand
TACAGAGGTTATGTCCTAAAGGTGCAATGCCCCCTGTACTGGGAACTCTGGTTTTGGTGGAGTAACTGGGTTTGGAGAGGAGCCAGCTCCTCCATGAGGGTGTCCACAGGTCCACTCCTTCAGATGCCTGGATGATGTCACTGACAACAATGATGGCTTTGAGACCAACGAGGGCCCATGATGGGGTCCCTAGTCTGTTACCCCCTCTGTCTGTCTGATCGGCATCCCTGTTGGTTCTTTGGTTTTGGTTCTGACCCGGTTTGATGAAAGAGACTCTGTGGTCACTCAACCGCTTGATTGGCAGTTATCAGGAAGTATTGATGAGCCTCCGGCTCTGCTGACGAGGTTCGTTTTAAATGTTTTATTGTTGGAGGAGATTAACGCCTCATTAGCTGCAGCCTCATCAGCGACCCCCCTCACCCACCCACCCTCCCCCATTGTTGTCATTGTTGTGTTGTTTATCAGCAGCATGCACGCCGCTTCGGGTCACCTTCGCTCTGCCGCAGCGCCTGCAGCGCTCAGCAGCGCTCAGCAGAAGCTGCATGTTAAATGGATCATTAAAGCTGCATTGTCTGACTGCTGGCAGTCTCCCATCATGCACTGCGACAGCGGCCGGGCCCTGCGGTCAACATCACCATTGCAGTGAAACACTGATCTAATCAGAGACTCTGGACCAGCACATCTCTGGTTCTCCTTCAGACTTCTGATCTGGTTTTTGAGATGGAGCGGGCCTGGTTAGGCCTGGACACACCCACTGATGACATCATCATTTGCAGCCTCTTCACCTGTCCACTGCCTCACTTACACACTTTATCATCCTTTTTCTACATTTGCTTCCCTTCGGATATCCTTCCCTGTTGGCATTATGTTACCTGAATGCTCCAGATCACCAGAAATGGTTAAATCCTATTTCAGCAGTTAGAGGGTTCTTAGGATTCCCCGGATTTTTCCCAGATTAAACTTTATTAAACTCAATGAAACCTTATTTTAACAAGTTGCAGCGGCAGATTAAACACAAAAAGATTACACATTTCAGAGGTAGTTTTTTTTTTAACGACTTGAAGTAATTAATTACCAGAGTTGTAATGATGTAAGCAGATGAAAGGCAGCTGTGATTGGCTCCAGCGATGGAGGCTTGCGCTGGTGTTATAGAGTTTTAAGGAAAAACTGTAACTTTTCAGAGGAATGTTGAAGGATACCGACACGACTTCTTCTGTTGTCATGACAACAAAAACCAGAATAACTGAGCAGCTTCACCAGGAAACTTATTTTACATAAAAACAAAAACAAAAACTGCTGTTTTACAAACAAAAACTTAATTCAGAATTTATTTCGAATTCATTTGATTTTAGGAGTTTTTCCCTCAACTTTGGCCAAATTCGTAAACTCTGTACAATGAGTTGGAAAAAGTCATTAGATTCTAGCTTTGATCGGTTTATTTTTTTCTCTTGTTTTTCAAAATTGCTTAATTATTTTGATGGATACAGAAGAGGAATAGTATTGATGATCAATGCTATGCAATAATCAACTCCTTCCTGCAGTGACATGACTGGTTCCATCATCACCCAGAATGACTTTGACATCTGTGAACGTCCACGCTGACCAGGTTCCTCATGACCAGCTGCGCTCAGATCTGTTTCTCCGGAATGTTCCCAGCGTCTTTCCCTTCACGCCTCCACGTCTCTGGCTCAGGGCCCCTGGGGGCCTCCTGGCTGCCATCCAGCGGAGCTCGGAGGAGCGGTGGGCTCCTGACAGGACCGGGAGGAAGAGGAGGAGGTGACAGACTTTCAGTGCGAGCTGAAGGATGACGATTTAATTACAATTCTGTCCATTCATCTGTCCATCCGAACACACACACGCTTGTGCACACGCGTGAACACGTGAACACGCATACACGTGAACACACACTTGGTTCCCACGTTCACAAACAGACTCCTGTTTTTAAATTGATGAAAGGAAACAACTTGCTGTTTTTTACAGGCAGCTCGTCGTCATAGCGACCGTTTGCTACCAAAAACGTCCTGCAGGTCAAAGTGGACACGTCAACACACAGACACACACACACACACAAACACACATAAACACACACACACCAAGCACCAGGCTGCAGCAAACAAACACACTTTTATCTGGAGAACGTTCCAGAAACTGTCATCAACACCGTCATCATCATTAAGGTGTCTCATCCAACATGAAACCTTTGGTTTAGTTTACTGACCAATAGAGGCTGCAGTTCCTCTATGGTTCCTTTATTGAACTGGTCAATACTGACCACTAGAGATTGCAGGTCCTGTACGGTTCCTCTATTGACATCTAGAGCCTGCAGTTCCTCTACTGACCTCTAGAGGCTGCAGTTCCTCTAAGGTTCTTCTATTGACCACTAGTGGCTGCAGTTTCTCTATTGACCACTAGAGGCTGCAATTTTTGTTTTGACTTCTGAGTTGTAAATAAAAACCTAACAGATCATAATCATTTGTATTTTAAACATAATGTCTGGTTGTGTGTCACTAAGACACTGCTACATGCAGCTGTAGGTTGGTCCAGAAGGGCTGAAGCTTAGCTTTGCCTGAAGCAGCTACCTTCACCCCAGTTTAAGGCTGTTATTCAGGACTAAATAGGACTAAACAAGGGACACCAGTCTGCATCACATTCATTATTACATTTCATTTTCATTTTCAAATGAAGCCCAGAGATGACCATAGAGGAACGTCCTGATGTTATGGCATCTCTGAAGGTCCAGAAGCAGAACCAGATTTTCTGGAAGATCTGTAACGTACCACGACACATTAAGAAGTCATGTTATTCTAGACTACTGGTCCTACTCGTGTTCTGGATGGTTCTAAAAGCCTGTTTATAGATTTTCGAGGGCCCTGTAGATTCTGTTTGCTTTAGTAGTGCAAACTGTGGTGATGTGTTGATCTGTTCCACTTTAAGGAGATAACAGGATGGATATATTCATCTAAAGTTTACAACTATTTTAAGCTTTTTAAATCAACCTAGCTTGATATCGTAAATGTTGATGATGATAGGCTCCAAGAATAATTTGAAGGAAAAAAACTGACTTTTAAACTCAAGTTTAAAGAGAGAAATCTGAAATTGCAGTTTCCTGTCAAAACCAAAAGGAAATTTTGTTCTTTTTAAATTCAAATTCATAAAATCTGAAATTCTGACGCCATTAACTTTCAAATTTGTGAAAACAAAACTCTTAATTTTCAAGAGTTGAGATGTTCGTTTGTAACATGGTCCCTGAGTGGGTCATGAGGGGTCCTGCTGAGGTTGTACAGATACAGCAGCAGTGACATGGAACTATAATGATCCCAAACTGATATTTTGCAAATTTGCAATTAAAAGAAATTAAGAGTTTCTCACACAATACATACACTTAGCTTAACTTAGCTTAAGTTAGTCCATTATGTCCAGTGACTACAATCCATCTCAATGTCTTGTGAGTCCTCATGCGGCTGTGTAGCCCAATCCATGATCCACACCAGGGGTGGGCAACTCCAGGCCTCGAGTGCCGCTATCCTGCATATCTTACATGTTTCCTGCCACAACACAGCTGATTCAAATGAACGGATCGTTAACATACTTGTGCAGACCTGGATAACAAGCTGATGGTGATCCATTCATTCGACTCAGGTATGTTGTGGGAGGGAAACATGTAAGATATGCAGGACAGTGGCACTCGAGGCCTGGAGTTGCCCACCCCCGATCCACACTGTCTACCCGAAAGAACAGGTGAAGGCACTGATTGGGGGTGTGGGTGTGGGTATGGCACTGGCTTCATGTCTCCTTTGGCATTTCCTGGTTCGTCAGTCAGCTCGGTCTACCTCAAGTTTATGTATTCCTGGTTGGAGGAGCTGCCACCAGGCAGAGCATTGGACTGTGGTGTCCTCCAACTGGGTTGGGCTCAGGCTGCATTTCTTAATGGCAGTCTTCATCTTGTCTTCATCATGCTTTTTTGGGCCTCCTGCCAAGCGACGACCAAGATGAAGCTGCCAATGGAGCACTTTGTGTGGTAAGAGTTTTTCTGGCATCTTTATGACGTGGCCTAGCCAGCGAAGTTGGCGCTGGGTGACTGCAGCTTCCACAGGGGCACAGGTGGTCTTTCAAAGTATTTCAGTGTGGGAGACTCTGTCCTTCCAGGATATCCCAGGATGCATTGTAGACCCCTGATGTGGAAGGCCTCCATCATCCTGAGGTGGTGGCTGTACAGGGTCCATGCTTCATCACTGTAGAGGAGGGTTGTCATGACAACAGCCAGACAAACCATGACCTTGGTATGGAGCTTAAGGTCTTTGTTCTGGAAGACCCTTCTCTTGAGTCTGCCAAAGGATGCTGATGCCTCTTTGATCTGGTTTTGAATCTCCCTGTCAATACTGCAATCGGCAGAGAGAAAGCTGCCCAGGTATTTGTAGGAGTCCACCACTAAATGTGGCTTATTGGAGATGGTGAAAATTGGTGGATGAGAAGGAGGAGTGAAGGCCCACTGGCATATTACCTCGGCCTTTGCCACTTTGACAGAGAGGCACAATTTTCCATAGGCACTTGCAACGACCAGGAGGATAGTTTGCTGCGCTTCCAGTGTGTGGGCCACAACTGCACAATCATCTGCGTATTGAAGTTCAATGACTTGCACTGATGTTACTTTTGTGACTGCCTGGAGCCTCCGGATGTTAAACAGGTTCCCATCAAGTCAGAAGTCGACAGTAACCCCCTTCATGGAATTCCACTTCCTGTTGACCATGTCAAAAGCCTTTGACAGATTGATAAAAGCAAAACAAAGAAGTCCTGGTGCTGTTCCCTATACTTCTCCTGAAGCTGCTGTGAACACCATGTCCGCAGTGGTCCTTTTCCTCCTGAAACCACATTATGACTCCAGCAACAAGGTCTTCTGTGATGCTATTCACCAGCTTATGTAGCATGACTTTGGCCGAGACTTTACCAACAACAGATAGGAGTGAAATGCCTCGGCTGTTGCTACAGAGGGACTTGTCCCCCTTGCCTTTATAGATAGATGGGACAGTTTCATGCCTCAAACACATTGCTGATGACGAGGAAGAGGGCACAGATGGAAAGGTAGCCTCCTGGCTTGAAGATCTCTGCAGGGATGTTTTCAGAGACCTTCTTACACTCTTAACCTCAACAAAGATTGGTAGAAGGTCAAGGACATGGATGGTCAGGTGGTTGGGTACTTCCTCCAGAGCTGGGGGATCTGTTGTGGAGGGTTGATTTAATAGAGTTTCAAAATCATCCGCCCATCTTTTGGTGATGAGCTTCTAGTCTTTTATGAGGGTTACAACATCATTAGACATCAGCGGGGAAACACAGCTTCCTGGGCTATAGATAGTTTTCACTGCATCGTAAAAGTTGTGCATATTGTTTTTGTTATCATGAGATTGTATTTCCGCTGCCTTTGATGTCCACCACTCATTCTGCAGGACATGCAATTTTGACTGCACCTCTCTCCTAGATGTTTACCATTGCTGGTGGAGCACAGCTGATGTGGGGTTGTTGAGTACAGCATTGTGTGATGTGTGCATGTGGATGGTGGTTATTGTGCCTGTGTTGTCATCAAACCATTCCTGATGTTTTCTGCGCTTATGGCCAATGAACTGGGATGCTGCCTCATAGAGCCTGAGCTGATAAAAAAACCCATTTATCATCAATGGAGTCACCACTCATCAGAATATGCTCAATGTCTTCCAGGTTTTTAGCGAGAAAGAGATGGAGATTGTCCCAAGCCTTAGGCTCTGCTAGCCGGGGACAGTCAAGCCTCTTCTTCCCTGACCTCTGATGACAGATAGCAGTGCTTGGTCTCATTGGAGTGATGAGACCAAGATAAATGATTTTGGAACTGAGGGATTCAAAACTGTATGGGTTGCAAAGGTGAGGAATACAAAAAATAATGCATGGTGCCTACAGTAAAACATGGTGGTGGCAGTGTACTTATGTGGTGCTGCTTGAGTGCTGATGGTGTTTGGGAGTTGCATTTTATTGATGGCATCATGAATTCACAGATTTATTGATCTACTGAAAGAAAAGATGCTACCATCACTCTGTGCCCTTGGTCTTCATGCACTTCTCCAACATGACAATGACCCTAAACATGCATCTGTTGGACTTCTGGAGAAGAACAGGATGAAAGTGATTCAGTGGTCACGTATGTCTCCTGATGTGAACCTAGTTCAACACCTATGGAGATTTCTGAAGAGACAAGTTGAGCATCACGCTCCATCCAGCATCCATTCATTAAAAGGGGTCATTGTTGAAGAACAGAAAAAGATTGATGTTGCAAAATGTCACCAATTTGTTCATTCCATGCCTGGAAGACTTGGTGCTGTCATTAAAAATCATTCAGGCCATACAAAGTACTAGATGTAGTAGTTTCTGTTGTGGGATGTTCTCATTTTCGCACCACCCTAATTTGAGTAAAACTGAAAAAATGTGGAATTTAAGTTAAATTATTGAACTTACTGTTAAACTTTGTCTTGTCAACTTTTTGGAAATTGTTTTCATTGAAATATTGTTTAAAATATTACTTTCAAAGGAGGTGTACTCATTTAGACTGAGAACTGTCTACACACACACACACATTTATTTTAGAAAAAAAATCTCAACTTGCAACACTAAACTTTGTTGAAGTTCTACAATGTCTCACTTGACAAACTCAAATTTGTGAGATTTAAAAACAAACAAACAAAAACAAAATTGGACTTTCCGGCTTTATAAAATAATTTACAAGTAAAAAATAACTTTTAAATGTGAGAAAACTCAGAATATCTGCCTCAGACTAAGCAAAAAAAGGAACTTAAACAGATTTTCAAGTTCATCAGGTTTAAATGTCTGACTAGAAATCATGACTTGATAAACTTACACGTTTAAGGAAAAAAAAAAACAACAACTCAAAATCGCAAAGAGAACTGTTTCATTATGGAACATGATTTGATTTCTGTTATATGAAAAACAATGAATGAGCCTTATTTCATTTTAAAATTGCCAAATGAAAAACTAGTATCCATTTTTCCTTAAGATAAAAAACAAAAACAAAAACAGGGGAATTTGGAGTTGAGAAAACGCTGCCCTTTCATCATTCCCGACTTTGAGGTCGACCCTTTTTAAATGACCTGAAACTTGATGTTTTCCCACAAAAATGTAGATACAGTATGTGTTTACTGCTTCAGTTTTGTGTGCACGTGGCATCTGAGGGAAGCCGCGGGTGTGGTGACGTCGCCCTCTGGTGTCAGAGTGAAGCTACTGCGTCATGATTCTGTTAAATCCCCAAACCTGTCAAAACTGATTCTGTAGCAGAAATCTGAACTTTTTCAAGTCTGTTGATGACAAAGATGATCAAACACCACCAGACTTTCAAACTTTATTAGTACTGCACCTTTCGTACAACTTTACAAAATTAAAACAGAAGCAACAAAGATAATAATCAAGAAAGAAAATCCAAAAACAATCACTCAGATACACATTATTGACACTCATTACCCAAACGAATAATCCGATCAATAAGGATGCAGAAATGGAGGAAACGCTGAAGATCGATGATTAAAATACATAAAAAATGGAAGTAAGCAATTAAATAAAACGGGTACATTCTAACAGAGTATTATTAAATAAGTCAGATATAAATATAAGTAATTGATAACAGAATTCTGATTTAAAGGATTAATAAAGAGATGGAATCATAAAAGCTGATTTGGATTAAAGATTTGGAACAAAGCTAAGTTAAAAAGTTTAGGTTTCTGACTGGAATCATGTCATCACCGTAACCATGGAAACTGGTGATGCATCTTCTGATGACATCTTCATGAGGAAGCATGTAGACATTAAAAGGTTTGGAACCCTGAGGAACACTACAGTTCATTTTCTGCTTTGAAATATGAATACTGATCCAGTTAAAACTGGTTCTGGTGAGGATGACCAGTTGTGAAGTCTGGAGGGATAGAGGTCTTAACTAGAACAGCTTCTTCTCGTCTATACTGAGCTCATTCATAGTTTGTTTTGTTTTTTTTACGTGTACAGAGCATTCATATCATCCTTTATCTGATTAAAGACGAGCTTTCAGTGGGTTTATCGTTATCTTTTCTGCAGAAGGTGCTTGAATCAATAAAGCTGACAGAAGTGATTGATGAAAGATCAACCAGCCGTTTCAGCTCTTGAGGATGAATCTGGTCCGTCTTGTCCTCCTCTGGGTCCTGGTTCTTGGTTCAGGACGGAGTCAGGAAGCTGACAGTTGCGGCGCCGTATTTTCTTTAGGTTTTGATTTTCTCATCCAATGCTACAAAAATCAAAACCTAAAAAAACCACAGAGCTGCAGCAGACAGTGGAAACGCACTTCCTGTCCAGAGAAACCAGATTTCAGGAAGAGGACGCCTGGAGCTGCAGCACTGCTTTTATTAACAATAAGAAGAAGAAGAATAAACTGAGGATATATATTCTTTTGTTCAGAAAAGAAAAAAAAATATCCTCAGTTTAAACCTAAGTAGACAAAATGAACCTAATCGAACTAAGAATAATAATTCAGCCATCCATCACCTTGATCTGCTGTGGGCTCCAGAATTAAATCATAAAGGCAACACAGAATTACAATTATTTAAATATTCCTGAGATTATATTTATAATCATATATTATTATTAATTACCTAATATGAAAAGTATGATAATAATAAATTACAACCGTAAAATAATATTAAAAGTAATACAATTACAATGATCAAGATGTTTATAATTAAAATAAAAATAGTACTGGTACTATTAACCAAATAAATAATTCATCAAATACTAATAGAAGTAATGACATAAGTATTAATTTAAGTATAATAAGAGTCTGCGCTATTAATTGAGTGAGGATGCTTAATGTGGGTTTGAAGAGGGCACTTTAAATATGGTCCATTTAAGAATCATCATCATCACCATCATCATCATAGAGGTTCTGTCGGGGCAGCAGGTTCCTCTGATCTCCTGCTGTTGCCTAGCAACAGGCTTCTTTCTGAAGGCAGCGACAGCGAGGTGGAGGGAAGGAGGAATGCTGGTTTTCAATTTGGATTTCCAGATGTTTATATTTGTTTTTGTGTTTTTCAATTCATTTTCTAATTTTCATTTAGCAAACAGCCATGTTTATAATTCATGACCCACTCAGGGACCAGGACTGAAGAGTAAAGGAGAATTTACTGAGGAGTTTGAAACACAAAGAGATTTTCATTTTAATCTACTGTTAAGAATAAATAAAAAATTTCACTGAAAAAAAAAAAAGTTTGTTAAACAGCTGGAGTTTCTACAGCTGCCTGAAGCGTTTTTTATCGAGACCACCTCACAGGAAAACAAACTGGAGAAAATTAATTTAATATACTGACTGGTGACAGAGGTGTGATGGGAAGATGGAAAGAGTCCTTTGAAGAGTTGATGAATCAAGAAAAGGAAAGAACCGAGAAAAGAAGAGGCAACAATTGTGGACCAGGAAGTAGTAAAGGTCAGTGAGTCTGAAATGAGGAGGACAATAACAGGGATGCATAGTGGAAAGGCAGTTGGTCCTGATGATATACCTGTGGAGATATGGAAGTGTCGAGGAGAGGTGGCAGTAGTGTTTTTGACAAGGACATTCAACAGGATCTAAGGCCCAGACTACACAAAGCCACTTCAGGGTGAATTCGATCACATTTTTGTGAGCAGCAGAATGGTTTAATGTAAAAACAAACAAAAAACAAGTACTACAGATGCAAAATTTGCTTTGAAGCTGATGAAACCGCACAGATTCGTTAACAACTCATTCATGTGAACCAGGAGCTGAAACTGAGCAATATCTACGACATACAGACCAACGATCCTCCAGGATTGTAGCTTGACGACCCCAACAGTGGTTGGTGGAATTAGTAGTATAAACACCAGCGGTGTAGGGGTCGCAGCTGCTACGCAGAATAATAGATCAGGCTTCACCTGCTGAGGTCCCACATCGCACCAATCACAGTACAGAGTCCCTACAAACAGAAACTGGAGGGGTGGGCTGCTCAGCTGTGAGTGACACAGCACTCACCTATCACTGCCAGTTCCATGGTTGTCATGGTTACTACCCTGTGAGTACAGGTAAGCTCTAAACAGGAAGAGGAAGGAGCTAACGTCATCAGCAGGTTCAATCAGATTTAAAGAAAAAAGAAAAAAAATCACAGGTTTGTTCTAATCTCTTAAATAAATTTTCTTCTATCGGATTTTTTGACATGAGTTCCATCTTTTAAGTAAAAAAAAGTGTATAATAAAAAAGGGAGGGGGGTTACATCAAATGAGCGAAGTTCCAAATAATCTGACAAACGGAGCTCCGAACTGCATTTAAAATCCTGTTCTTTAAAATACGTTTCTTTAATTTCAAAGACCTGCTGATTTATTTTCTAATTCTTCTTTCATATGAGTGAGAAGAGACACTCGTGCTTCTTTCGGCGTGTATTAAAGTAAAAATGCACCTTTGGATTGGGTTTTATTCTGACTTTTTCCCAGCAGGATGAGTCGCAGTGGCTGACGTCGCCGCCCAGTCACGTACGGTCCGCTCCGGCTGCAGACGTCGCCATCGGTGATGCAGTAACATCAAAAACGCTAAAATACTCTCAATTATTAAATGCAGCTACTTTAGTTGCGAGTCGAATTAAAGGATTGATTCTACAAATTAATCAGACGATATATTTTAATTCAGACGGGACCTACTGCTGCTGAAAAAGCAGAACATGACATAAAGCAGACGGTTTTTTTAACTGCTGTAAGCGACGCCTACCTGTTAGCAGCTGCGGCTAACAGGACCGCAGCGGGCGAACACCGGCCCGGTCGGTGGCTCGGGCCCCTACGGGTCATCACCCCTATCCGCGCACAGCTGTTGTTTTCCGCGGGCGCCTCCATCACGCCCCGCGGAAGCCGTCGTCGTTGCAGCGGGACGTTTGACCCTGAAACTCCGAACCTCCGTCTCCTCCGGTCGGAGCCAAGATGTCGGCGGATGAAGCGGCGAGTCAGCTGACGGAACCCGGCTGGCCGCGTCCGGCTCGGAGCTCCGCCCGTCCTGCGCTGGAAATGTCCACTTTTCTCCATCTGGGTCATTTGAGTTTTCACCTGCTGTAATCTGGAGATGAAGGTGTGATTCACACTCCGACGCAGCCCGCTGGGAAGCCTCCTGCTGCAGCCGTTCCTGTCAGCGGAGACGGCTGCTGTTCGGAACGGGACGCGGCCCGCCCTCCGCCTCTGCGGAGAAAGGAGGCGTCTAAACAAGTCACATCACAGGGGCCCGGGCCCTCAGGGGCCGCAAGAGCTGGCAAGACTGATGATTAAATGCAGAAAATAACGTCCTCTGTGTCAGTGTGACAGGATACACCACACAAATATGTAACTCTTAAAAAAGAAAATAATTTTTAATACAATAAAAATACAATTAAAGTCTGGATTTGATGAAAAACAAAAACAGGGTTAGTGATTTTAGGATATTGTCTGCCAGTTAATGTCAAACAGTTGGGATATTTGCGAAAGTTGACGTTTTAAGACAAAACTTGTGATATTACATCAAAAACTTTATTTTACAACAGAATCTGAGGTTTTATAGCCAGTCAAAAAGTGACAATTTTATTAATTTTATGACAGAAATTACAAAAAAAATTTGTGATTTGTCATAAAGTGAAAATTTTGCAAGTTGATATTTTTCAACAAAAGTTGCAGTTTAATTTTACACCTGAGTTTTATACAGACAAAACCAGTACTTCTACAAAAATCACAACTTTTATGACAGTACTTTGAAATTTCTGAAAAAAGTGGTGCCATTTACAACAAAATTTAATTGTAAAGTTGCAGTTATAGGAAATTGAACAATTTTATGTAATTTTAGTCAAAGTTGCAATTTTGCAAATGTTGATATTTTGCTACAGATTTACTACATATTGTATTGTATTATTTAATTAAATTTTATATTACATTACTAACTGTGAGACAGCTGAGTGTGTCCTGGCTTTGTGGTCTCGTGGTTTGAACAGCTGCTCTCTAAAATGTCTGTAGACGACACTGAAGATGTCCAGAAACCTCAGAATGATTCATCAGAGAGGAGAAAAGTTTCTCAAAGAGTTTTATTGTTTTTACAGACAGAATAAAGCTTCATAAATAAAACCAACAATGGTGACGGGTGACTTTAAACATCTGATGCTGTTCCACAGACGGCCACCAAGAAGCTCCACTCACTCCAGAACCACAGCTTGGCACCGTTGTTGACCTCCCGGGTTCTGTTTTGCTCCAGTTCAGCACCTGAGACTGGGTTCTGGCGGGGCTGGGGGCAGATTTGGTTCAGGGGGCCCCTGTTGAGTAAAACTGCAGAGTTCAGAGTATTTAATCTGTGACACTTTACATCTGAGGATCTGCAAATATGCACACACAAAAAAAGAAAAAAAACAGTACTCCTGACTTTAAAAATGTGCAAATATGTTAATAACGAAAAAAAAATCTGACTTTATAGATTCACAAATTTGTGAGAAAACTTTTGAGAGTCCAGTCCAGATGGTTCAGTTCTGAGTCCTGGATCCAGTTCTTCACAGTGATTCTTTTCTAGGAGGCTACAAATAAAACAGCTCAGTTTGGTTCTGGATGTGGAGGCAGACCTCCTGTCCGAGGGGGCCCCTGGAGGCTGGGAAGACCCTGGTGGCCCCTAGAGGCTGGGAGGCCCCTGGTGGCTGGGTGGCCCTCTAACATCTTCGTAGTCCAGTTGGGAACATCTGGGTTCAGGTGTGGGTCACAGCCTGTATTCAGAAATGGTTTTCAGAGGAGGTGAAAACGCGTCCGGGTCCATCCCCGACAGGAAATGACATCAGGGGGGTCACATGACATCCACGAAGAGGTCGCCAGGGTTTCCCATGGCAAGGCGGAAGGACTGTCGGGAGATTTCGGGTTGGATAGGTGAAAAGTCGCCATTGCGACCACCAGGCGGTGGCACCTCATCACCATGGAGACCAGAGGAGGAGGTTGGGGGCTGCTGGGCGCTGCCGTCACTCTGGGAATCCACTTCCTGTTTTGTGGGCTCGGGCCCCTCCACTCTCCCTCCTCCCCTCTCCTTCTGATGGTCGCTGCAGTTGGATCGGCTGCTGTGACTTCCTGTGAGATCAATCACATGATCAATAACGCCGCAGAGCACCGTGAACAGAGAACAGGAAACGGAAACGTTACCTTCGCTGTGCTGACTTCCTCCTCCATAGACCGGCAGCCGGTGCAGCGGGTGAGACGAGCTGTAGGGGTGAGGGATGGGGTACTGGTAGGGGAAGGCGGGGAGATCGCCGTCGGGTCTACCCCCTGGACTGGACCCGTCCTGGTGGTCCAGGAGGGACATGGAGTTCAGATCTGAGGACAAGAGGACAGTCGTCATTAAGAGTTTCTGTTCCTCTTTTTCTGAGTAAAAATTCTTCTCACTAAATCTAAAATTTCACTCAATTATGATTTGACACAAAATTACAAGAAAGTCACAAAAATCCTTAGAACTGCAGTTTTTTGTTTTTTATTTTGTCTAAGTCATTGTAAAGTTTTTGTCTTAGGGTGTATGCCCACCAGGAAGGTTCGTTAGTTCACTTGCTTTGGTCCGATCCAAATTATTTTTTTTCCTTTCTTTGGTTCTTTCACATTGTGTGTTATTGCAAGTGGACCAGAATTAACCAAATGTAACCAAAACCACGTGTGCTGAAGGCCGGTCAACGATTGGACAGAAATGTGGGAGGCGGGTTGAGTGAGGCTGGTTTGGTTTCACATCTGAAACGAACTGTACCAGAGTTCGTCTGGAACTGCTCCGAGACCACCTCTTCAGCTGGGTCTGGGTTTGCTTGTTTGGCTTCGCTCGCACCACAGTTCAAATGCTTGTATTCACACCTGCCCAAAAGGTCCGAACCAGGGGAGGAAACAAATTTGAGTTTGTTTTAAGCAAACTGAACAAGGCAGGTGTGAATACCCCCTAAAATCAACAACCACAAACTTTGGCATAAAGAGCAAATTTTTGTGCAAACCTTACAAAGTCACGATTTTTTGACATTAAATCACAAACTTAATAAACATATCATCAGAAAATTCCAACATTTTGTCCTAAAATCATAATTTTTGTACAATTGCGTGAAAAGCTGCTCAGTGGAGGCTCCATTGGAAGGGGGTGGAGCTTGAGCACCACCTGTACACAACCATTGACTGTATATATAACTGGACCAGGTATCCGGTCACATGACACATAGATTTCTACAGAGAGCCTTTGAAGCACTTTTTTCCTCAAACCTTGCGGCGCCATGTTGCAAAGGAGGGAGACAAAGCTGTCAAAGCCAGCGGCAGAGACAATGGCTAGCTGTCAGTCAAGCACGTAAAATGATGTATGGGCATCTGATTGGTCAGCATTAACACTTAATATAAATGTATGTGATGTGGTACAAAATAATTCAAACCCTGTGCAAAGGTCATGGATGTAACTACAGGTGAAAAAAAGCAATTTTTGTATCAGGATGTAAATATGTTTCAATTCTGCTGCAAAGTTTGCTCTGTTTTGGAGCCAGCACCTAGTGGTCAGTTGACGAACTACAACAAAACATACTTCCTGGCTGATTAAGGCCTAAAAGACTTAATTGTTATAAATGTAAAGAGTACACATGAACCCAATGAGTGAATTATATTTAAAAGAAGATAATCTTATATTTAATGTAGAAAAGAACAGAAGTACTTTGAACGCTAGCACAGCTTTGTAAACATACGTTAAACCTGACAATACATTAAAATGTTTGCTAATCTCTAAACTGCTTTATTTATTTATGATATCAACACCAGACAACAAATACATCAAATACTTTATACTGTTGATGAAACATCTGAATAAACAACAAAAACGGTCAACCTTTCCTTTGAGAAAGAGCTGTCTATCGCCACCTGGTAGCTGCCGGTGGTTGTGCTAGCGGTTCTCACCTGCGCACATGTCTCCGAACACGTAGTAGCACTGCTCCGAGAACGTCACCTTGCTGACGGTGTGGCGGATGAATCCAGCTTTCAGCAGGTTACCCGCGTACTTTCGAGCCTCACGACGGTCCGTGAAACCCTCCAGGTTCTGGTGGAGCCAGTCCACCACGTCTGAACCTGAACAGAGACGGAACGTAAGCTTTGACGTTAAACAGTGGTCGAGGAACATTTGCAATACATGTGGAGGGTTCTGGGAGGTTCTATGAGGTTCTGAGGTATTTTAGAAGGCTCTGGAGGGTTCTGGAAGGTCCTGGAGGGTTGTGAAGGGTCTTAGGAAAGGACATTTTGAAAATATCCTAAAATACTTTTATACTTTAAATTTTCACTTCACTTTTCACTTTTACTTTTAAAATTTCTTACTTCTCTATTTCTAACTTTTGGACATTTTAACGCCAGACATCCTAGGTTTTCTATTGCTGAATTTAAAGTATAAAAAGTTTACAAAGTCTGAATATTCAAGTTTTTTAAGTATTTATTGTGAAATATGAGTTTTAGAGAGTTTCAAAAGTGAGAAAAACAGAAATGTTTGCAGAGATGAATTCATATTTATATTTGTGAGTTTTCTCATCATTTAAAAAAATAAAATCTTTTAATTTTTTTCTTTAAAATTTGTAAGTTTACAAAGTTAGAACGTCTGTGTTTCTTATACTGAATTTCTGAGTTTAAAAACTCAGAAATTCAGATATTTTTTCCCTAAAAGTTTATGAAGTCAGAATGTATGAGTTTTCTCTCAGAAATGTTTTTAAAGGCTCAGTTTCAGTCTTTATCGAGAACCTACAAAGAACTATTGTGTTTCACCACGTAGCTTCTTTATAAGATCCCACTTTATCCTCACATTTCCAAAGTCAACTTTCTAATGTAAATTTAAAAGGGTTAGTTTCTTACTTGAATAATACAAATTTATAGCCAGATTTTTTTCTGTTTCATTTTTTTACTACAATCTGACATTATTTTCTAAATTTGCATTTTTTTTTCTTTTTAATCAGTTTGTGAATAAAAAAGTCAGAAATTCCAATAATTTTTTCTTGAAATCTTTTTACTTTTTTAAATGATTATTAAAAGTCTGAATTTCTTTGAGATATTTTTTGTGTAGTTATTTATTTTTAAACTAATCTTACTCTCCTGCCTGGCATGTATGTTCTTTTTTCTCTAGCTAGGGTCTAGGTGGTCCGGTTTGGTTGGTGGTCCAGACTGAGCTGGTCTTCGTACCGATGAAGGCGTTGGGGATGGTGACCTTCAGCCACATCCTGTCTCGGACCTCCAGCCCTGACTCAGTATTGGCCATCGCCTTGACGACAGCTGTCATGTCACTGTGGACGTTCAGGTGGTTCTCCTCGTTGACTCCTGGAAGACAGCAGCAGATTAACGCTCGACGATCAGGTGAGGGGACAACCATCTCCGCGGCAACAGGGGGCAGGTGGACACGCACCGTAGTGTGGGACGAGGCTCCCCGTCATGGCGGCGGTGTGAGACACCCATGCGGCGGGGTCGATGGGCCGGACTGGCTCACCTGTGGGGTTCAGAGGGTGAAGACTGTGGGTGAGAAGGAGGCAGCCGACGCCGCGCAGTGCTAACAGCAGGTGAAGACAAACTCACTTCTGGGAAGCGTGAAGCAGCCTCGTGGACTCGGATCCCAACACTTGGCCACCGTCAGCGTCACTGGACTAAACAAGACAAAACGAACATCTCAGCTCAGGAGGAGAACACGTCCGTCATACAGAAGTGTCCCCTTAACTTCCTGTGGCTGGCTGATGCGTTGCTTCATCAATTATATACATAGCTGATAAAATAACCCCAGCTGAGACCTTCCTCTCACCAACCACCTCCTCCAGCTCTTTTGAAGGACACCAAGCTGTTGGTCCACCACAACAGACCGGTTCAGAGTCGACATTACTGCACACCTATCCACCTGTCCACGTCCCGCTCTATTCTTTTCTCTCTGATGAACCAGAACCTCTCCGCTCCGCAGCTGTGCCTAGAAATTCTGTCCATAAAACTTATGAGCAGAATCAGTGACAAAGATCAGCCTTTATGGAGTCCAACTATCAATGTGGACCAAAGTCTCACTCCATTTGTACAGGGACTGGATAGCCAATAACAAAGGACCCAGTACCCCAGACTCCTGGAGCACCCCCAACAAGACACCCCAAGGGACGTCATCAAACATTTTCTCCATGTCCCTAAAACTTGTGGACCTTAGTGAGGGTGCAGAGCTGGTCCAGTGTTCCACAACTTGGATCCTCCTGGATCCAAGATTTGACCATGGACTGGGCCCTCTTCTCCAGAACCTGCATAGACCTGAACAGAGAGGCCGAGGAGTGTGATTCTCCTGTAACTGGAGCAGATCCTCTGTGTACGGGAACCATCATCCCATCCTGCTGGTCCAGACACAGACCTGGATGTTTACATGATGCTGAAGAGACAACCAAGACAGACCTGCAACATCCAGAGCCTTGAGGAACTCTGGGTGGACCTCATCCACCGTGCAGCTTCTTAACTACTGTGGCAACCTCAGCTCCAGTAAAGGACCAGTCCACCACAGAGACCCAGAGTCCACCACAGGGACCCAGAGGAAGCTCAGTCTGTGGAGGACTTGTTGGTTGGACTGAGAATGTCCTCCATGTATACCTGTATGCAGAAGATGAATAGATGGTGCATAAACTATCAGAACTGGACCAGCACCCCCCCACCTCAGTGATGTCACCCAGGGGGTACAGCGCCATGATGTAAATGGGGAGGGCAATCAGAGCTAGAAGCTGAAACCAGGACAGGAGGAGCTGAGACCAGGACCAGAGTTGCTGAAACCAGGACCACACTAGCAGACATATAGGTCCCTATCTGTCCTGACAGAGGTAAGTGCTCAGCTGCTGGTTAAACTGGAAATGTCCTGGGTCCCTGTATAACTGAACCTCACCCAGGTTGGTGGACGATCTCTCTCAGGACTCGGACAGCGTCGTCATTACTCATGTTCTCAAAGTTGATGTCGTTTACCTGAAAGATCAACCAGACCCAAAACCACATAGAGAATCAGTGCTGCAAAACTCCACACTGGTTACTGCTGGTAGTACCAGTAATGTTACTGGTAGTACCAGTAATGTTATTGGTAGTAGTAGCATCAGTAGTGTTATTGGTAGTGGTATCGATGGTGTTATTGGTATTAATATCAGTTGTATTATTGATAACATTACTGATAGTAGTATCTGTAGTATTACTGGTAATAGTATCAGTAGTATTACTGATAGTAGCAGTATCAGTATAGTAGTGTTATTGATAGTGGTACCAGTAATGTTATTGGTAGTAGCAGTCTCAGTAGTGTTATTGATAGTATACCAGTGATGATATTGGTAGTAGTAGTACCAGCAGTATTATTGGTAGTAGTACCAGTAATGTTACTGGTAGTAGCAGTGTCAGTAGTGTTATTGGTGGTAGTACCAGTAATGTTATTGGTAGTAGTAGTATCAGTAGTGTTGTTGGTAGCAGTAGTACCAGTAATGTTATTGTTAGTAACAGTATCTGTAGTGTTATTGGTATTAATATCAGTTGTATTATTGATAACATTATTGATAGTAGTATCAGTAGTGTTATTGTTAATAGTATCAGTAGTATTATTGGTAGTAGCAGTATCAGTAGTTTTATTGGTAGTAGTACTAGTAATGTTATTGGTAGTATGAGTATCTGTAGTGTTATTGGTATTAATATTAGTTGTACTATTGATAGCGTTGTTGATAGTAGTATTGGTAGTATTACTGGTACAATTATTGATAGTAGTATCACTAGAATAATTGGTAATAGTATCAGTAGTATTATTGGTAGTAGTATCTTCAGTATTAATGGAAGTAGTATCAGTAGTATTATTGAGCAGTAGTAGTATTGATAGCACTATCAATAGTGTGTAGTAATATTTATACTAGTGTCAGTACTATTATTATTGATAGTAGCATATCTGGAAGTATCGGCAGTCCAGGTGTGGTACCTGCAGCAGCATGTCTCCTGGTTCGATGCGTCCGTCCGCCGCCACAGCACCACCCTTCATGATGGAGCCGATGTAGATGCCTCCATCTCCTCGGTCGTTGCTCTGACCAACAATGCTGATGCCCAGGAAGTTGTAGCGCTCTGACACACAGGAAGACGCCGTTAGACCCCCGATTCAAGAGCACGAGGACAGTCAAAGACCATTTACAGGATGGAGACATCGTACAGCTGCATGTTTCTGTCAGAATAATCAAATAAACGTTCCAGAAACATTCGTGAACTCTAAACTTTATTATCATTAATGGATCTGATTAAACAAGACAAGACCTGATCCAGACTGCACAAGACCTGAACCAGACTGCACAAGACCTGATTCAAGACTGCACAAGACCTGATCCAGACTGCACAAGACCTGATCCAGACTGCACAAGACCTGATCCAGACTGCACAAGACCTGATCCAGACTGCACAAGAACTGTACTAGAACACAGTAAACACAGTGATCCAGACTTTGACCAGACCCAGGCTTTGACCTGATTCAGATTGTGATCCAGACTTTGTCAAGATCCAGACTATGACTAGATCCAGACTGCGATCCAGAGTGGTGGACCAGATCCAGACTTTGACCAAATCAAGACTGTGATCCTGACTTTGACCAGAGGAAGATTGTGATCCAGACTCTGATCAGGTCCAGACTCTGATCCAGTCTTTGGCCAGATCCAGACTTTTCCAAGATCCAGACTATCACCCAGACTTTGACCAGATCCAGACTTTGAACTGATCCAGGCCATGATCTAGGCTTTGACCAGATCTAGACTATGACAAGATCGAGATTGTGATCCAGACTTTGACCAGATCCAGATGTGATCCAGAGCGGTGGACCAGATCCAGGTCCAGACTTTGACCGAGTTGATTATCTATGTTAAATTGTATAAAAATAACTGGACAAACCGACATCTCTCAGAGCTGGAGGCCATCCACAGGTTAACCAGGTAGCTGCTACCTTCATCTGTGGAGGGATCAAACTGCCGTCTGTTGCTGAGCTAAATCATGACAGGACTAACCACTTAGATGCTAAATGATTACATCCAGCCATTAACCCTAGCCAGCTGTCACTCAAAAAGCCACACCCCTAATTACCTAATTAAGCAGACTTGTAGAAATGAACTCAGTCGTGGAGTGAGCCCCCAGTGGTCATTACAGGAAGTGGTTGAGGCCAGCGGGCCAGATGTAGCCTATGGTTTCTACTCACCCATGTTGAGCGTGACGGTGATGATGTTGAGCGACATGGTGGAGTCGGTGACGCTGCTGAAGGATGCCGACTGACAGATCCAGAGACAGACGGACACATGGACGAAGACAGGACAGGAAGACGGAGGACACGTCAGCGACAGGTAGTTCACACAGAAACTGTTTGAGTTCATAAGGTGATCAATCATCATAACTTTTTAGCGTGGACAGGTCTAGATCAGGTCTGGTAAAACAGGTCTAAATCAGGTCTGGTAGGGGGCCTAGTCCAGATCTGGTAGAACAGATCTAGATCAGATCTGGTAGAACAGGTCTAAACCAGGTCTGGTAGAACAGGTCTAGACCAGGTCTGGTAGAACAGGTTAGACCAGATCTCGTAGAACAGGTTAGACCAGATCTGGTAATGTTTGAGTCCTCACAACCTCAGACAGACAGGAGTGCATGTGCATGTGCACGTTACCCTCTCCATCCGTGATGTTTTGGGTCTTCGGTGGCGGCGCCGCTGTCGCCTGATGAGTCGTGGCGAGGAGCTGCTCTGTCCTGTTGATTGGCTGAACCTGGTGTGACATCACACAGAGAAATTGGTTCAGATGATTGACATATCAGGATGCTAATTTATAAAAGTGGTTTTAGGTCCTGATTCTGAACATTGTGTACGGTCTAGATGTACGTACCTGTCAGTATGTAGGCAGGACAGGAAATGTTTGGGCAGCAGACAAAAAAAGTATTAAACTGTGAAAAAATATATCTGTTCTGGAGGAAAACTAAAAACCAAATAAAATCTGAAAAAATTCTCCAAATCAAAGAGAGCTGCAGTGCATGAGGAACACTTTACTCCTGCTCCAGGATCAGCCAGGATGCTTTTATCTGCTGCACATACAAAAGGGGCCGCCGGTCATGTGATCCGCAGCAGCCAATCAAAGTGGGACAGGCAGAGCGGCACATGAACAGGTTTACTGGAGCAGAAAAAAAACACCTGAGGGCGGCTGAATGTGTGTTGGACGCACCAACCAATCACAGCCAGCGCTGTCGGTGACATCACAGTCACATGACTGAGGCTGAACTGACATGATTGGCTGAACTGACAGAATGAAGACAGAACAACAGTGATGAGATGGAGCTGTGACAGAACCAGTCCTGTTTGTCTGGACGTCTAGAAGGACTGACGTTCAGCCAACCAGAGAGAGGAGAATGAGTTAAGATCCATCCATCCATCCATCCATCCATCCATCCATCCATCCATCCATCCATCCATTATCTATATTTCCTGTGCAGGGTCACGGGGGTCAGCTGGAGCCTATCCCAGCTCACTCTGGGTGAAAGGCAGGGAAATGAGTTAAGATTTTAAATGAAAATTCATGATTTTAATGGAAGGAAAGTTCTGGTTTTATGTGAAATTTGTTCAAGATTGTGACTTTACAAGAAACTAATAACAGGTTTAGCAAAAAAAAGTATGTCTTATATATAAGAAAGTTTAAATTTTCTGAACAAAAAAGGTGATTTTCAAGAACAAAAATCATTTAAATAAATTGTTTTTTTTTATTAAAAAAGTGACTTTAAGTGAATTAACGAAAAACCCACGTTCAAACTAAGTACTCAACTAGTTCCTAGTAATTAGTAAATAACAACTAGTAAATGGTAACTAATAACTAGTACATAGTAATGAATTAGTAGTAAGTGGTATCTGGTGACTAACTAGTAACTAGTAAACAAAATAAATAACGAAATAGTAAGCACTAGTAATTGGTAACTAGCTAGTGGTGACAAGTGAAGTGTAACTAGTAATCAGTGACGAAAAACTAGAAATTAATAATTAATAAATAACAGATGCTGACTAGCAACTGGTAAATAATAACTGGTAACCAGTAATAGTAAGAAATAGTAAATACTAGCTGTTTACTAGTAAGTGGTACCTGAAGGTTAGTAACTTGTAAGTGATAACTAATAACTGGTAACTAATAACAAGTAAATAGTAACAAATTATTAGTAAGTGGTAACTAGTGACTAATAACCAGAAAACAATAATTAATAACTGGTGACTAGGAAATAGTAAACACTAGTTGGTAACTAGTAACTAGTAAGTGGTAACAAGTAAAGTGTAAGTAGTAACTGGTTACCACTAAATAGTAATTAATAACTGGTATCCAGAAATACTAAGCAAATAGTAGCTAATTACTAGTAACTGCTAAATGAAGACTAGTAATGCTAACTAGTAACTGGTAACTAGTAGTGACTGAACGTGTTACATGTGAGGAAGCGTCCAATCACAACTCACGCTTCCATGAACGTCTGCTCACCTTCCTCCAGAGTCTTCCTCAGACGAGCAGAAACTGGTTGTCTCCAACTCGCTGCTCTGTTGGGTTGATGAGCTGTCGCCCTCAACTGTTGGCCCCGCCCCCTTCTGGTAGGTCCTTGGGTGGTTATGTCCATTCAGCTGGCCACCTGAAAATATGACATTTTAGCCTCAAATTCTACATCTTTTTTTCACTATTGTGAGTTTGAAAACTTTTTGTTGGAATTCCACCCTCATTTCCCACCATGCAGTTTTTTTCTTCTTCCTCAGATCCAAATATGTTGTTGTGTTGTGTTTAAAGCTACACATTTCTCTCCCTTTCTCTCTATCTGTAATCCTACCTCGGTCAGCCGCCTCTCTCCTCTGTTGCCTCTCCGAGGATGAAGTGATAGATTTGACCTCCACCACCTGCGGGTCGTCATGATTGACAGCTGAAGCGCTGAGACAAATGGACAGCATGTCAGCAGAGCAACCAGAGTAATTAGAGTACTTTGGGTGTACTCAGGTACTCACTGGAAAGATGGAGGTCTAGAATCTCCGATCCCTCCGGTCCTCTCTATGGGGGGCGGTGCCAGGCTGGAGGGAGTGGCCACAGAGAGCAAGTCCGACCCCCTGAAATCAGGCTGACACGTGTCTGCTGACACCACCTGCAGAGAGGAAGATGACAGGTGAACACCTGAACGCTCACCTGCTGCAGGAAAGTTCAAATACGCTGAAAAAGACCAGTGAGCACATCTGCAGCAGCAGGGTGCTGCCACCAGGTGGCGCTGCCACACTACAGTCTAACATCACAGATAAAATAATTTCAGTTAGTTACAAGAGATTAAAGTGAGGTTTCAGTTGAAATTAAAAAGGTTTAGTTTGGTTTAAGTTAAGATTTAAGCGTCAACAGTTGAGCATGAAGTGAATGCTGTTCAGCAAACATCCTCGGAAAAAGGATGAAAGCGTGTTTGAGTGGTTCTTACCCAGCAGACGACTCGTCCATTCACAAATGGCAGCCGGGCATCATCATCACTGATCTCCTCCTTCACCACCCTGAAATACACCATCATCATCATCAGTGACATCATCATCTGTGACACTGATGATGTCATCATCAGTAACATCATTATCATCACCGTCACCAGTGACATCATCCTCATCAGCGACATCATCAGCAGTGACACCATCATCAATGGGATTACCATCATCACCATCATCAGTGACATCATCATCATCACCAGTGACATCATCATCATGAGTGACATCATCTGTAGCTGACAGAAATTCGTATTTTGGTTCAGTCTCGTATATTTCCACGTTGTTCACCAGTGACGAGTCCTCAAACTTCTTCACAAATAAAATTGTTTTGTTTTTTTCAAAATTTAAGATTTTATTACAATTCCCTTTTATGTGGAAAAAAACATGTACTATGAAAGTCACAATTTTACAACATAATTAGCTTTTTTTTCAAAAAAAAAAATACAAGAAATACAAGAAAAAATGAGGACTTTTAGTACAAAAGCCTCAATTTTATGAGAAAAGTTGCATATTTTGTGAAATTTCACATGTTGTAACAAAAATGTAAGTTTTAAAAATTAGCAGGAAATCTGATGACCTGGTTGAGAAAGTAAAGAATATTCGGCTCTTTAATAGTAACCATGGTGATGAAGTGACCCTGGATGAAACAGGGTTTGACATCTCTACTTTAATTAATCTTCCAAACCGGCCTCCTTTCGCCTTCTAAATATTTCTAAAATCAGGAACCTTTAGTCTCAGAGTGATACAGACTAACTGATCCATGATTTCGTCACCTCAGGGTTGGATTAAAAGTCTGTGGTAAGACTTCCCAGAGCTGTTAGTTTAGATGAAAAAATAAATCATATTAACTCTAGGACTGACTTTAAAATTCTTCTCCTCAGTTATAAAGCTGTTATATCTTCTAACACAAGGTATAGTTCCATCGTTCAGGCTCCTAAGTTGCTTGTGGTTCAGTTTCCAGCAGCAGACACCGTCTCCACTTTTAAGACTAAAACCTTATAGCTGCAGAATTTTTATCCAATTTATAAATACTGTCAGCATACTGATTTGCTTTTTGCTTGAAAAGTTACTTTATAAATGAAGTTTAAGTTGTGCAGATGTTTAAGGTCCCGCAGCCACGAGGGGGCGCCAGAGATCCTCCATAAATAAATGAATAAAGAAATAAAACTAATTACTTCTGTGTGGACTGAAGCTCAGACGTTCAGTTGCTGGAGGACCTGAAGGTCAGAACTGTCAGAAACCTGAGTTATAAAGTCAAGCTTAAAAAAATTATTTTGTGGAAAAATTACTTTTTCTTGTAAATTTGTAAGATCAAAGTCTGAAATAGAAGTTTTAAAAAAATAAATAAAAAATTATAAGTTCATAAATGTTTTCTTTTTATGAGATTTAAAGTAAGAAAATGCCTGGGTTCTTTTTGTTTGTTCCTTTTTAGCCAAATCACAACTTGGAAAAAAAGATTTTAAATTCAGTAGAATTTTCTCACAAATTTACAACTAAAAATCTACATTTCTAACTTTTCTCCTGAAAATCTGTACGTAAATTTGAAGTAAGTAGTTTTTGTGACTTTTTCTAAGCTTCAAAACAAATTTCAGATTTTCTCTCCCGTTTTCATTTTTACTTTTACAAATTCATAAACTGCTGTAATCAAAGTTTCTGTCTTGCAAATGTGCAAGTTTTTCTGTTTGAGAAATATTTCAGAGATTATCATTCAAACTTGTAACTTTTGTCTCTGAATTTCTGTCCTATTTAATTTAACCTTGATCCATAAAACTATTTTGTATTTTTGTACTACTACTTTTGCGGAACATTACATGCCTTTTTTTGTAACTACTTTGTTTTTTTTTTACCCATTTATGATTTCAAGAAACAAATGCAGTATGCACTCCTGCATATGATTTTTTTATTTTTTATTTCATAAAGCAATGAAGGGATATTAATTAAAAAATAAAATGAAGGTTAAATCTTTATAGTTTGTATGATTGTATAATTTATAATTAGTACAACATATAGGTTTTCTCATTTTACAAAGTGATCTACAGGTTTATAAAGTCAGATGTTTGTGATCTCATGAACTTAGTCTTTACTTCTGCAGTTTGTGGATTTATACACTGAAATTCAGATTTTGTTTTCCTTCCAAATGTAAAGTTAAAAAAAAAAGCTAGTTTTATGTTTTTATGGGAGTCCTTCTAGTCTGGTTTAGTTTAAGTTATTGAAGTTTATTTAATTACACTGAATTAATCAGCTGTATTGAATCAGATCTGTATTGATCAACAGCAGTTTCAGGTCTGTGAGCCTGATCCAGGTCCAGTAAGTGCTGCAACAGTGAGGATGGAGACCGTCTCCATGACGACGCGGTGAGTCAGGTGGATTTCATGACATCAGCTTCTTACGTAACGACTGACCTGTGACGTCAGCCCTTCTCACTGCATCACAACCAATCGATCAGTGATCATCTGATCAGGACCAGTCACGTGACTCACCCCACGTCCTCGTCCACGGACTTGAAGAAGAACCGGACGTTGCTCCGGTTCAACACCTGCTTGAAGTCCGCCAGGGTGACGCACTGTGCTGGCACGCCGATACGGACCAGGTAGGGGGTCTCCTGGTCCTCTAGATGGTATATCACCCGCGTCTCCTGCGCCATGCGCGAGCATGCGGGGCCGTGCCCGGAGGACACGCACGCGCGCGTTCTATGGAGGGAGGGGGTAGAGGTGGATGAGGAGGTACCGGGAGTCCGGCTGTCGGTCAGAGCGACCACGTGACCGCCACCTGTGCTCCCCCCTCCTCCTCCTTCTCGTCGTCGTCCCGGACTCTCCGCAGGTTCCGGTCGGTTCTGGTCCTGGTGTGGACTGGTCCAGCTGCTGCGGAGCCGCGATGCTGCGTCTGCTCCAGACAACGTAAGCACGCAATGATGAGGCAGCGCGCTTCCGGTCACACCCTTCAAAGTAAGAGTCGGCCGAATCCCAATTATCCACAGATCACTTCATCAGTTTCACTTGTTCAAGTAAGTAATAGCTTAAATATCACACCAGCCAATCACATTTATTGATGTAATCCGTTCCAGAAACTGCTCTCGACTGGGATTTCCACCACAACCATCTCTAGGGTTTACAGAGAATGGTCCCAAAAAGAAAGTATACAGTTGTTGATATCAGAGGTTAGAGGAGGATGGGCACTTTTGTTTCTTGAACATTTCATAAACATCTGTTGTAACATCCACTTTCAAAGCTGTCAGTGGGGTATAATGTGATAAACACCATCCCTGGAGGAATATTCCAGAGTTAAAACAACCCCAGTTATTAACATTACATTAATTATTAACAGATGCTGAGGAGTCAAAACGTGATAGAATGATTCCAAACTATTTCTTCTTTTTTTTAAGCTCCACCATTCTCCTTCCCATTAAAGTTTCTGCTTTTGTTTTTGGGTTTGACAACGTTTTACAATTTTAAAATAATCTAGTAACAAAACAATTCATATAAAAGACTTCTGGTTATACAGATTCACTCATCTAAAGATACTTTGAAACATTTTTTTTAAATGATTGGATGCAAAGACGTGCCAACTTTTGTTTTCAAATCTCATTTTTAATCAGAAAGAAAGAAACTTGGTTTTCTACAGAAAAACAAACAAACAAAATTATGAATTAGAATAGTATGACCGCTTCATTCATGGTGCTCTAAGCCAAACCTGAATTCACTGCTTTTATTGTGAAGGGTGGGCCACGAATTTCTGGTACTTCAATGATTAAAACCCAGCTGACATCAAAGGAACTTCAAACAGACGATTTTAAATTTCCGGTTTCACCCCAGTGCTGAAACTGGAAACTCAGAAGGTTCCTTCAAAATAATGTTACTAATCTGAAA
Source organism: Arrhamphus sclerolepis (assembly GCA_037176975.1). Lineage (NCBI taxonomy): Eukaryota > Metazoa > Chordata > Actinopteri > Beloniformes > Hemiramphidae > Arrhamphus > Arrhamphus sclerolepis. Next base: position 14,292 of record JBAMYA010031140.1, on the reverse strand, counting down.
CGGTTTGAAATTCTTAAATTGGGGGAGGTGATGGGGGGAGGGGGTGTTCTCAAAAATAAATAAGAGTTTGACATAAAAATTTTAAGCATTTTCCTTTTTCATGAATTCTTAAGAGGAAAAGCGAAAAACAAAACACATGATGGCAGAATAAAACCATTTCAGAATATTTCCTCCAGAGTTTTAAAGAATCAAATAAATATTGTAAATAAGTTTTACTCAATTTGTTCTTTTTCTGCTTTTTTCTGTTCATCATTTAGTTTTGACTTCCATGTTGAATAAGAAGCCAACAAAAGCAGAAATATGAGGTTTGAGGTGTTTTTAGTTATTTTCTCTGGTTGAGTCTCATGAGGTGTTCATGGCTGGCTGGGAACTCTGAGCTCTCAGTCCCCAGCTACAGGACTTCAGTGTTCCCGCTCAGTCACCAATGATGGATCTGACGGCGTCAGCTCCCAGGCTCCTGCACCTCCTCCAAAGGTTTGTTTTTTTTCCCCCATTTGATCCATTAAAATCATGACTGGTTCCTGCTGGTGAGTTCAGATCCAAACAGATGCAGCAAAGCATCAAGGCCGCTCTGGTGAAGGCTGCTGGTTTTTCTTTTGGACCCACGAAGTCCAGCTGGATCTCAGGATCAGTTCCTGGTTCTAACCTGAATGCTACAGCTGAGTCCAGGTTTCTCGGGCCAGATGGAGGCAAGGCTCAGGGTTCAGTTAGCCCAGGTTCAGTTCAGTTAAACCTGGTGTAGTTCAAATAAATAAACCTGTTTCAGTTTAGATAAACCTGGTTCAAATAAAACTGGATTAGTTCAGTTCAACCGGGTTTAGTTAGGTTAAACCTTGCTTAATTAAACCTGGTTTAGTTCAAATAAATAAACGTGTTATAGTTCAGATAAACCTGGATTAGTTCAGTTAAACCGGGTTTAGTTTGATTAAACCTGGCTGAGTTAAACCTGGTTTAGTTCAAATAAATAAACTTGTTTTAAGTTCAAATAAACCTGGTTAAGTACAGACAAAATTGGTTTGGTACGGATAACCCTGGTTAAATTAAACCTGGTAACTGCAGAGTCACGCCGAGACGTTGACGTCCCTCAGAGCAATAGAGTTGGTTGTCCCAGTGGCAGCTGTTGCTGTGGCAGTGGCTGTCTGTGGTGGGGAGCTGGAGGGGGAGGGGGGTAGGATGGGCAGGGTGGAGCTGTTTTGCTGGAAAAGGATCTGCTGCAGCGTCCGACGGAGGTTTGGGTGCAGGCGGCGCTGCGTTTGGTAGAAGATCTCCACGGCGACGCACTTCATCACCCCAGCCACCAGGTCCTCGTAGAGCGGCACAGTGTACATCCTGGAGGTCTGGTGAGAATGAGTCAATAGATGAAGTAGAGGACCGTAGCCTCTAATGGGCAGAAGAGGAACTGCAGTTTTCCCTACATACTTGTTAATCCCTCCAGGAAGTCACTTTTTTTTTTTAATGATTTTTGCGATCAAAAATGCCTGATTTAACGGTGACTTTTTACAAAAATTACAGTGCGGTTTGCGGAACATTACATGCCTTTTTTGTAACAAAACAGTGGAAAAATTTGTGACTTAAGACATAAATTGCAACATTTCTTTTATTAAATCCAAAAGCAAGATGCTGTCTCCATTTTAACATAACTTGAAAATCTCTCTGAAAAGCAGGGGTGAAAGTAAGCCGGTACGGTTCGGTACTGTGTACCACAACAAGATTCATTTGTGGTATTCAGTACCAGGAAGATGGGAGAGCAGCTGCCTGCTATAAAGCACTCATTCAGAACCAGTCAGGGCTGCACTCTGGGTCAGAAAATAAATCTGCTAGCAATATGCAGTCTTGAAAACTCCTTTTCTAATTCCCAATCCCTTTTAACTCATTCTGAATTGTTTCTGAACTGTTCGTGGTGTGTTTTAGTTCATGCTGGACGGAGCCTTGGCCGGGAATCTCCCTCTCTTCTGCCTCTCTTCCTCTCGGAGAGAGCCCAGTGGTCTCCTCTGAGCCCAGCCTTCGAAACGTGTACCACGCGTTTAATGTCTACATTTGTTGCAAAATGTCCCAATTAAAATTAGTAGGAGAGTAAGCAGTTGTGTTTCGTATTATTTACGCTACAGAACAGCTCAGAATAGAAACTGCTGATGAGCCAACGAGAGATTTCCCTCAGCAGTGCGTGAGTGTGCATGCACGTCTACTTCTGAAACAGAGCAGTTGCTATGGGCATCGGTGTGTTTTATTAAACTGGGATGGTTTCCACAACTGGTCCACACATGTCAAGAAAAGCAGCTTGCCCCGGGACAGGACGAACAATAAATTACACAAACGAAATTCCACACATTCTTGTGGCTGAAGAACTTTCAACATGACTTAAATATCATGACTTAAATATCTTATCTACATTTTAAATAAAACAGGAGAGAAACACTACAAAACAGTCTTTTTGTTGTTGTCAAAGTAATAATGCAGAGAAAAATTTTTTTTTGTTCAAAAGAAAAGACAGGGACTGTCATGGTTACCACAAAAAAAAATTAGAAAAACACCCAGTGATGAAGGTTTTAGAAATGGTACCGGCAAGAATTTAAAACTACTTTAACCCCCTGGGGCCGCTGCGTAGCCTAATGGTTAAAGCAGGCGGCCCATATACAGAGGCTCAGTCCTCGTGCAGCGGTGGCGGGTTCGACTCCCGCCCCGTGACCCTTTGCTGCCTGTCTCCCCCATTCTCTCTGTCCCTTAAGAAAAATGGGAAAAAAGAGGTGCCATTTCATATGTATGTGAAGAAACTTGAATTCAAACCACAAACACACATTTTGTTAACTGTGAACTCCAGACTTGCGTTTGTTTGTTTGTTTCAGTTGTTTCTCTCACTGACACAGATTTGAAATATTTTGTTGTAGAAAGTGTTTATCGAGCAAAGATTTTCATTTTTGATCCACCACGTTTAACGATGTATAGAATAAATAACATATTCGTTCATGCACAACATTTGGAAATTATTTTTCACAGCCTTTCTCCATTATTTTTGTTATCAGATGACAGCTTTGTGCAGCTACTTGTTTATAGTTCTGTTGTTTATCTCTGTATATTGCTTTTATTCATGCTGTAAAGCACTTTGTGATTTTATCTATGAAAAGTGCTCTATAAAATTTACTTACTTACTTAGCTTTCATTTCGCGTCTGCTAACCGAAGGAGCTAGCATTTGTAGTTTCATTTCCAGAATTATGGGATCTCTGTTCTGTTTCTCCCTGTTTTTGTACGAATTTTGTACCATTTTTGCTCTGCGTGATCAAAAATTACAGCGATATTGCAGTAAATTCGAAAAATTGCGACCCTCTGCATATTTTGCCGACTTTGGTTGATATTGCATTAATTATTGCGATTGCGAAATCCTGGAGGGAGTCTAATCTAGTGTGTTTTTACGTCTTGGTTCTTACGTGTTTGTGCAGGAAAGCTCGGACTCGGGGCAGGTCGGGGTAGAACGCATTCCTCACCACCATCTGCAGCCAGCGGATCTGGACTTCAGCGTTCAGGCCGTCAAACAGAGACGAGTAGCAGCTGGACAGACTCGCCATCACATCTGGGACATGGACGGACATCATCAATGACTTCTGATCAATCCATCTCAACTTTGTTTTGTTTTATTTCACAATTGTTTTAGCAGCTTTTTGTCAGAGTTTGGGTGCAAATTTAGCATTATTTTTAAATGTTTTCACAAATATATTTTAGTAGCATTTTACTAATATTTCAGTAGTACTGCATCAGTATCAGTAGCAGGTGTACCGGGCGGCAGCGGCGAGAGGTCCAGCATGCGGTCCAGGAACAGAACCACCTGGAAGGTGCTCCAGGCTGCCAGGTCGAAGGCTGCCAGCTTCTGAGGGTCAGGGGGCTCAGCGCTCCTCCACAGGTCACACAGATCCTGGACCGGCCCAATCAGAGCCCCCCCTGCTGACAGGTCCGGCTCAAATGGAGGTGGTCCGCAGCTGCTCATCCAGCGCTCAAATTCCAGACCTGAAGACACAGGAAGTGATGTCACTGAGGGGGAGGAGCCACTACAGGTGACATCCATCGGTGTGTCGCCGCTGATACTCGCCTTCTCTCTGAGCGACGGCGGTGTCCTGCAGCTCTGGAAAGTAACGCAGGAAGTAGTCGATGAGGTCCTGAGCTACGACGCTCCTGAACTTGAACTCAGAAATGTAGTCCTGTGAGCACACACAGCAGAACACGCCATTGTCAAGCACGGTGGTGCGGGGCCCCATCGAGACATCAGAAAACTCAGCAATTTTGTACCTGGAGGAAGCGGTCGAAGCGGTTGACGTCACCGCAGAGCTCGGACAAGTACGCCACAAAGCAGAAGCCTTTCTCGTAAGTGAACAGGTTCATCAGAGTGCTGGGGTTCACACCTGGAACATTACTTTACATTAACTTTACAGCATGTCCATGCAGGTAGCTGTTTTAACTTTAATCCATGGTGTGACCTCGGTTACAGGAAGCTCTGCGGGAGGTGTGGTTACCTGGCTCAAACTTGACCTGCAGTTTGCTCACAGGGTTGTTATCTCCAAGGAGACGCAGCTGCCTGTGAAGGGCGTCCAATCGCACAACAGTTTCCAGGCAGGTGAACGCTTCACCTGCAGATGAGTCATATGTTATGGGAGTTATCAATCTGTCAATCAGTCAGTGAAACAAACATCACACTGCCTCCAAAGTAGAACCACGTTAGTCTGGATTATATGACAGATCCCAGTTGTTTGTTTGGAACTGGAGAAAATCTGTAAACCAACAACCGACAATGAAAAAAAGACCAGTAAACTAAGTGGACTATAAACAAGTTGAGATGAAACCAGACGAGGCTGGTAAATTCTGGACCACAAACATGTCTGGTAAATTCTGGACTACAAACATGTGTGGACAAAAACCAGACGAGGTCATAACTAACTCGACTACAAACCCTTCTGGATGAAACCAAACAACTAAGTAAAAGTAAAATTTATTTATATAGCACTTTTCACAGAGAAAACTAACAAAGTGCTTCACAATAAGGGTACAAAGGTGAAAAGTTAAAACCATAAAACAGGTACACAAAGAAAATAAAATCCATAAAAGCACAAGACCAAAGACAGAAACAGTCAGAATACCTCTACGACCTCTTACTAAAAGCCTGCACGTACAAGAATGTTTTAAGATGTTTTTTAAAAATGTCGACAGTAGCTGAGTCCCAAAGCCTGGAAGGGTCTATCACCTCTGGTTCTACACCTGGTTCCAGGCACAACCAGAAGACCATGATTGGCAGACCTGAGAGACCTGCTGGGGACATGCGGACAAAGGAGTTCAGACACGTACTCTGGTGCCTGACCATGAAGAGCTCTAAAAGTTAAAATCAAAATTTTAAAATGAATCCTAAACCTAATCGGGAGCCAGTGCAGCGAGGCCAGGACGGGTGTTACATGGCAGCTCCTCTGAGATCCAGTCAGTAACCTGGCGGCAGCGGTTGATGGCTGCCTGACTGAGACACGTGAATGAGGAGCTGCAGTCGTCCAGCCCAGATGACACAAACGCATGTATAATCAGTTCTAACTCGGCCTGCGACACCATGGTTCTCAGTTTGCCAACGTTCTTCAGATGGAAAAAACAAGTGCGAGACAAAGAGGAAATATGTTTGTCAAAACTCAGCCTGATCAAAAACGATGTCCAGATTTCTCAGGGAGGAACGTACATTAGCGCTTATAGACCCAATTTGGTCCTTTACAACAGAAATACAACTGTTGGGGCCAAAAATGAGAACCTCCGTTTTTTTAGTATTTAACTGAAGGAAACTGTTGGACAGCCAGGCCTTAATAGCTGACAAACAATCGTGCAGCATGGTTGGACCATCGCTTCTGTCGGGGTTAAAAGAAAACTGTAGCTGAATGTCATCAGCGTACAGCTGTCAGCTCAGCTGATAAATGTTTAGAACCCCTGGCCATTTTAACCACGCCCACAAGAGGGCTACGGCGCCACCTGCTGAAAAAATGAACGAAATGACTCAAAAAAAGATTTGTTCAATTTACTGTCTGAAAGTAAAATATCCGAATCAGTAAAAAGAGTTGAACTTCCCAACACTACTGTGTATCTGTGTCTGCTGCCATTGTTGATTTTGTAGGAATAAACTGGACTACAATTTATAACTCAGTGCAGCTTTAACGCAACACCATGTAAGATTTTGCTCTTTAGCACCCCCGTCTGGTTGAAAAGTGTAATTGTTTGTTACCATTGTTGCTGTTATTGTTGCTATCAAATCCAGCCACGTTACCTCATCTCCTGGCTTCTATGACAAAATAAACTATGAACCAGAGATCAAACAAACATCCTGATATCAAACACAAACGTACAGGACATAGAAGAACAAAAACGACTTGCTAATCCGATAGCAAGGCTAGGATGCTAACTGAGTTCATGCTGGTCCAGTACTGACTCATATATCAGATCTTGCTGATGTTTTTCTCTTTTTCTTTCTGTAACCTTTAGAAAGGTTTAAAGAAGCAGGGGCTCAATTTAAGAAGCCAAAACAGGCAGTGTGGGTCTCTCCATTTATTCAGTGCAAGTACCGTTCTTAAAATACAAGAAGGGAGAGACAAGTGGAAAGAGTCATACTACGGCTGGGACCCCAACCACTTTGGCTGGGACACCGGAGTATACTAAATATTCAAAAGAAATACAATAGCAATACACTTCAAATAAAACACTACAGTAATACAACATGCAACCGCAAACCATATCACCATCTAAAGTGAACTCCCAGTATCAACCACACCGATGAATGGAAGACCTCGCCAGCCGCAGCACTAGAAGTAAAAAGGAGACAGAATGTTAAGATTCTAAAACAATTTGCTATTAAACAGTAAAAACGATAAAATCAATAAAAGCAAAATATGTGTAAATATAAAACAAAACCAAACGGCAGTCAGTGCTTTGCCAGAGCCACAGGGAATCAAACAGTGACAGCCCTGGCATGCACAAAGGATTTAAAAGGTGGTTTCACCAGTCACACCTGCTACCAATCAATCCCTGCAAACTTGATTGGTCTCTGCTGTTTAGGTCTTAGTGACCTCCTGCCACATATATTATGTTGTTATTATTTTTGGTATTTAGCATTGTTGGCATCGGTATTTTCTTTTCTTTTTTTAATCTGTCATCAATAATATTGGAGCTAATAGGCTACTAGTAATACTTTACTTATATTGTAAGCACATCATTGAATATACTGCATAAATCAAGAATTTGAGAGTACGAAGGTATATTGCTACAATACTTATAAATAGGAAGAGATAGTTGTGATGTTGCTGGAAAAGGGGTTTTAATAAGTTTATACTTCTACCCATTCCTTTGTATTTTTTTAATATATTTTTTTATTGTAATCTATAAAGTTCAATTAACTTTGAAAATGAAAAAAAAGAAAACAAATAAATTAAATTACAATCTATCCAATTTGTTTTACAAACTAGAAAGGCATATCAATACAGCTAATTGCCCTGCTCATTGTTGTTTTGAGTAATTGTGGCTATTGTTTTATTGATTTATTTAGTATAACATATTTGACCAACAGAAGATATGTCTTTTTCTGGACGTGTGTAGTGAATTAATTTAATTTGTCCCTCAAGTAAAAGCCAAGCAATGGAGAGAAATATTAGGGTAGACCTCGCCCTTCAAGAAAACTTTCGCATAAGATTGCATTAACATTTAAATTTAAAACAGTATTAACCCTTAAGGTCCGTTCTAATATTATTCACATATATAGGCTTACTGCCAAACAATAAATAACAAATAAACAATATTATACATTAATATAATTTTCAACTTCATACTTTTTTCACCTTCATGTGACCTACTTATTGAAATTGAATTTTAATTTTTTTTTAAAGATTTTAACCATTTAAATTTCCTTTTTAAAAAAAAAAAAAAAAAAAAAAAAAAAAGTTTTTGTCATGATGCTACCATGTGTAAAAAAATTAAGAAAAAAAAATGAATTATAGTCCATGCAATTGTGCTTTTGTATCATTTGCGGTCGGTGGGTGCCGCTGTTAAGGAGAGTTGGCCAATAAAATTCGTTCTTGGTGCAGCGTTAACCAATGGGATGCGCGCATGTTTAAAAAGAGGCGTGACTTTTTGTTTTATTGTCATGTGACCTAATAGGAATCTTGTGAGATTTGATGTGAGATTTCCTTATTTGAAACTTGTTTGTGTTAGAGGCTGCTTTCTGCTACTCGAGGACAGGTTGTTATATTTGCAGGTTTCCGGTGAGTAAGCTTTTAAATCGTTAGTTATTCTGTTGGCTTTCGTCGTCATCTGTTCTTTTTTGTTTTCTTCCTGTTCGGTCTGAGTCATCGTGTTCGTTTTAGGAATTAACTACAACAAAAGTTTTTAGTTTGTGTCATTTTGTTTTGGGTCTTTTTCTGTAATCTGGGAGGAAATGTTCTGGCTCTTAACGCTACATATTAAAAAAAAAAAAGAAAGAAAGAAAATAGTGCCTGCTTGGTTCATGGTAATCTGGCTGGGTCTTTTAAACAGAAGTAGTTGCAACGTGCAGGTTTGCTGAACTATCGTGTGATTATAAGGTGTCACATGCTTGTCATGTCTTCGTTTTAGTGGCTTGTAATTGTTTTACAGGTGACCCACACATCATGCACAGAGCAGCTGAATCTCTCACGTCCACGTGAACCTCTCCATCTGGGATTCAGTTTTTTCCCTCGATCAGCATGGGTCCTGAGCACCAGACCAGCCCCCTACCTCAGCCCAGCGCGATGTATTTTTCATGGGACTACCGTCTCCAGCTCATTGGTGTTGGGTTTTGTTTCTACACTTCAGTCTTCTTTCTATCCCACCTTTTGTCTGTGACTTTTTCTCGCACCTACAAGTCTCTACCAGCCAAGGAGAAGGTTTTCTGGGACCTTGCAGCCACTCGAGCAGCATTTGGGATCCAAAGTTCCATTGCTGGCCTCCGGGCCCTGACTGAGGACTCTGCACTGAGCAGAGAAAGGATGAGGGGCCAGGAGGACTGGTCTTGGTTTCACATCCTCACAGCTACAGGCTTCTTTGTGTTTGAGAATGTAGCACTTCATGCCTCCAATGTGATATTTCGATCATTTGACCTCCCGTTGGCAACACACCATTTCTTCGCCCTGTCTGGATTTGCAGGGGCGGTGGTGTGGGATTCTCAAGGCCACTATTTGGCAATGGTTACACTCCTGCTGGAAATGAGTACTCCATTCACCTGTATATCCTGGATGTTACTGAAAGTAAGAGCCTCATTGTCTTTCTGAAAGTATATTTGTTTCTTTGTTGTATCAAAGTTATTTGTTGATGGCACACCTGCGTATAGTAAGCACGTTTGTCTCTTCACTTTCAATTGCTATCAGTTCCTCTTAGGTCTTGTGACTCTTGTCAACAGATTAAATTGAGCGTTGCTTGAAAGAAGAAGTGCCATGTTTGAGTTACTTAAGCACTAACAACACCTTTGTTTTTCTTTATCACACTTTATTTATACTCGTGATGTTATTGTGTCTTTAATAACTGTCTCTCTGCTCTTCCTCACAGGCTGGCTGGGCGCACACAGTGTTCTGGCGAGCCAACCAGTGGGTGATGATCCACATGTTCCACTGTCGCATGGTTCTCACTTATTACATGTGGTGGGTAACAGTGACCAACTGGGAAGAGTTAAACACCTATGTGGCGCTGCCCCAACGTGTCCTCTTCCTCTCTGGACTTGCTATGCTCACATTTATCATCAACCCCATCTGGACGCACAAGAAAACTTTGCAGCTGCTAAATCCTGTGGACTGGAACTTTGACAATAAGCCAGCAAAAATAAATGGTGCCACAGAAGGTCAGTCTAAGGCTTCTTTGAAACCCCATGCCAACTGAAGAGCGTCAAAGAGCTAATTTCCCATCTGAATTACATAGGACAGACTTTGTTTAAACATGCAAAGCAGAAACACTTTGTACTCCAAGACCGCTTAACTGTTGCTATGAGGTTCTTAAACTGGGGTCATCATGATAGAGGCTACAGCGTAGTTTTCCATCAGATATTCTTTGAGTTTTCCCATAGTTTTTTTGTTTGTTTTTGTCCTTATATGTTTTAGTTTACTTTTCTTTTTTGGGCCTGTGCTTTTGTCAGGCAGGTGAAAAAGGTCCTGCCTATTTTGCCTCACCTCCTCAAGCGATAAGGCATGGAGCGTGTTTCAAAATGGAAAAAATGTATGAGAGGAATTTTTGCAAAAGATGTCTATTTGCTCATACTTATGAATTTAAAATTGTTGATTACTAACGAAACAAAAAAGTAATCAATATTATGCAAAAAAAAAGCAACTAAAAACAATCGTAAGACCTTTGAGTATTTGAGTATGAAATCCTTTCATCTATTTTTCTTCTCACAGCATTATGTAGTCTCTTACTTTTGAAGGTGTTTTAATACAAAACGCTTGTGCTAAGTCATTAAGATTTATAATATGTGTAAGGACAAATTTTCTTGTGAGCAGTGAAGCCACAAGAACAGTGCTATCTTTTTTTTCTCCCTTGTTTCTCCCACAATGTGCAACACTGATGTTAAACTGAATTAAGCTGAATGAATTTTCAGCTAAGCACTTAAATCTGATTGATATTAACTTGGATATCAACTCCCTCCACAGCGAGAGAAATTTCTTTTCATTGCTTAGGGAGAAATAATGTTTCAACAGGATTTTCTGTTGATGGTGGGAATGGCCGCTTTAACAAAGGCTCTTTTGTTCTATACAGAGATACTGCATAGGGAAACTGAAGCACTTGTTGACAGAGGTAAATAAGTGTACATGTCAACCATGAAGCATTTATGTATCATAGTCAAGGTAGTTTAAGCTGGAAAAGTTTTATTTAAGTAGATGTTTATGTATATGCAAAATTTGAGAAAATGTTTTCTTCTTCTTTCTTTTTTTTTGTACACAGTGGCCTCATTGTCTTGTATGGCGCATGTTAATTACTTCACATCTGGTTCATGAAGCTTTTGGTTGCTCCAGCTGCAAACATTCAAAACGTTTGACATTTCTGACATTATTCTGTGTTGTTTCTTTATAATATTAATACAGTTTTCAATTAATTTTGTTTACAATGTCATGCTTTTAATAGACTTTTACCATAAGTGTTCAATTGTACATCTTGAGTGATGCAGATTTAGGTCTTGACTTTGGCCTGAGCAGGTGTCATCAAACAAACAAAAATCCATGTGCAAGTTAGTATTTATTTAGCAGTTTAGAAGTTGTTACTGTTGTCATTATCCTTAAGCTTTTGGACAAGAATGTCTGTTGCTTTTATAACTGTGCTGAGTTTCATCGGTGGGCTTTTAAATTTGATACATGAGTTCATGTTAAAGGAAACAAGCTGCATCTTCTCCATCTATTAAACTGAGGGACATCAGAGACTGGAGTTGGTAAAATATTGAATGAAATAATAACATTTATATGAATCAGTTATTCCCTACAGCTTCAGTGTTGTATGTGGAAGTATTCAATGTTATTGTTGTATTGGGAAATGATTTCCTTTGCACAACAAAATTAAAAAAAATGTTTTTTCTTCTAAACATACTTCTCATTCCTTGTTTTTTTTGCTTTTAAATTTAAGACTGTGCCACGAAGCATTTGCCTCTTGGTGGCAGTATAGGAGTAATTTCAATTTCTCCCAATGACTATATAATAATGGTTTCCCCACACTGGCAAAACATCCATCATTTTAATACGCTTGCTGCCTTATCTTACAAATATGTTTGCAAATGAAGTGCCCCTTTCTGTTTTATTACCAAAATAACAGCGTTGTTGTACAAGGTTTGAGAGGATGTGTCAAATTTAAGTGGAAAACGTATACATTTTTCCAATTTTAAATAATTTGTTAATTTCTTTGTTGGCGTTCAGGCCTTGTAACGACTTAATTTTAAAGTTCAAGCTACAATGAAGTGTTTAAGATCTTTACATTCGTAGAAAATAATACATGTAGTTACTTCCAATGAGCTTGTTTCTTATTTTCTCCTTCAGGAACAAACCTGGAAAAAGCTGAAGTCACTGTTGATCCTCTATTTTAAGTATATGTAACAAAAGGAAAAGCTTTACCAATTCCCCCCAAAAGATTTCCTGGAGTCAGGGGTATCTTAAAGTTTCATAAATAAGACCTAAGGTATAATGGGAGAACTTTATCAAGCATCTTTGAACAGCTGTGTTGAAGGGAGCCACCTTGCGCGTCACGTGTTCAGTTTGCTGGAGCTCCTCAGTCCTCAGATCCTTCTGGCCAGAGAAGGCGTTGGAATCCCGATTGACTTTCCGTCTAGCCAATCACAGCTCGCACCACTCCAACGGTTGGCCAATCAGGTTCCGAGAAGAGGTGAAGCATTTCATGGATGGAGTCTGCTTACACCGAGGAGAGCCAAGTTAAAAGAAGAGCGAAAAGTGGCTGTTTTGATGTGTTAAAGCCAGAAATGTGTTATGTTTGAAAATTACACGTCATTTTTGCGAAGGGATAAAGTCGTTCGCTTGTGGAAAAGTCATAAAATGGTGAGTTGGAGAGTTTTCCAAGTTTCTCACAAAGTTCTAAGAACATTGGTGTTATGCTAATTTTGTGTTCTCTGCCTTGAAATTTCGCTTAATTCGAGCTACAAAACGTAAAATGTTAATTTCGTGTGAAATACTAACTGACGTTTATTTTAATTATAAATCTGTGTAGTGGGAGATGGTTGTAACGTGGCGCTGCAGCTAACATTGTAATGTTGCCAACACTGTCTAAAGAGTGTAAAATAATTCAAACTTTTCCACACTTTCATATTAATTTACTTTGGTTAATTAGCGTGTCTTCATGCTGTCTGGTCATATAAGTGATGCTAATTTGAAATATGTGAACATTGTGATAGATGGTTCTTGTTTGTTTGTTGAGGTCATCACAGTTTGATGATAAGCCGGTCTCTTTTCAAGGATGTTATTGTACACTAAACTCGGCCTTTTTATTTCTTTAAACATTAGCAATGATCATGTAAAATTTGCAGCCTTAAGAATAAACGTGGCTACGGTGATTAAGAGACAAATGGTAGAAGATATGGGGATTCCTCAGGTCTTTACACCAACCTAAAATGGGCAATTGTTCCTGAGCTGCAGCTCAGCTACAAACACAAGTAGTCATGCATAGCATTCCTCAGTGAGAGCTCTGCAGCTTCAGTCAGCTGGAAGATCAGTCCTCACAGGTAATCAAACTGTAATTTCATTTAACTGTTTACCTTATTAATTTCCATCTAGTACTTTGCCTAAACAAAAGGCTTTCAAGATAGTTTAAATAGAGCTCTCTGATTTTCATTCTGATTCTTTAGTGTCATGCATGTCCAGTTCACACTGCCCATACAGTGATGATTTGGAACAACAGTTTGGAAGGGGTTTTACACACACACACACACACACACACACACACATACACAAAAGTCTTCACTTGTGATTTGTTTGTCAAATAAGCAGGGTGGCCTGGCAGCAAATACAGATGCTTTACACCTCCCCTCCTTGTAATAACACGTGAAGAAGACTATATTCAGGAAACATAAACGTACTTGTTGTGGTTTTATACAACCTTAGGTAAGTCAAGTTGGCACAATACGCTTTATTTAAGACACTGCAATTTATTAGATCTGTTATGCATATTTGCGTCTAATCAGTCCTTTAGTCATCAACATAAAAAAAAAAAAAACATATGCTGAAGTTTTGTTATGACCAGACAACTTTTCTGCTGTCACTATTATAGTCTGTGAAAACAGATGTATTTCATTTGGGGGCATTACTGCAGATTGCTAATTTGTGAAGCAAATGCGGTTATCCAAAAACTCATCCTTGGCAGTAGTGTCTGTTTACCATGACCAAAATTTGGATCCTGGAGTGCACAGCAATTTGGCTGAGGAGCATACCATTCATTTTTATGAAGGCTGATATAGAGTCACTTTCTTCCCACCACCAGGCCAGTGTTCCACTGAGACAGACTTGGATTAGCAGAATAGTTCAGCAACAGCTGGGAAAGAGAATTTGCAGCTACTCTGCAGGTGGATGTGAGAACTCGCATACGACACACTTATTTAGCAGCTTGGAACAAGTTTAAATTTAGACCCAGAATTGACCAATGAATATTACAGTCGACCCCTGTATGGTAGGCACCATAATTACATGATACCTGATATTTTTTATCTAGATGCTTATTTTAGAATTGTACTCTGAATTGGGCTAAAGATGAGCTATTTATATACAGTGATGCATTAGTAGCCTTTCCAGGGTCAACAAACTGAAGAT
>JBAMYA010031129.1:0-15954 GCA_037176975.1 Arrhamphus sclerolepis | reverse complement strand
AACTGTCCCATAGTGTTTGTATGTTCAAAGCTACAGCTTCTGGCATGCATTGCTACTTGCTTCTGCAAATCCTTTTTCCAAAGGGTGAAACTTGGTGCTTGTTATAAGGATATTTTCCACTGATTCATCAGAATTATGGGTTTGCATGCTAAAATGCTTATTCCCGTTTCTTCATTTATCTGAGGTGTTGAGGCTTCTGCACGCACAAAAAGGAGAAAATAACTAGATTATGCTATATGGCCTTAATTATGGTGACTTTCTGGAAATCTTTGGACCAATTGGATTAAATACTGATATTAAGTTTGTGGCATAAAAGTGGGTCATTGTGCATCATATGATGGTTCCAGAAGCTGCAATAACAGTTGAGGTCAATATGCAAAGATTGCATTACAACCCAGAGCCATTCTTAGAATCTTTTTCTTTTTTGCCATTTTTGTACAACTCCTTCTACAGCTTCAGCCACTGACAATAAGGTGGCAGAGTATAGGTCTTTAAATTGGAGACTTTGTGACTTTTTTTTATATAAAGCTGGCCAAAAACCAACACAAACAAACTAGGAGGAAAAAACTGACAGCTCTGAATACCGAACATAAAAAAAAAAAATCATTTTTTGTGTTTGTTAGATGCCCTTCTAAGGCAACACATTTGCTAATAGGCTTCAGACTAATGTGACATGAACATTGTCGAAGACCAGGTAGTTCAAAAAATCATTGGCAACCCCATAGCAGCTCAGCACATCATCTAATTAACTTTTTTTCACCTCACTAGTGAAAGGGACTGCCTTACTCTCAGCTTCTCTCCTGAGGAATTTAGAGCCCTCTGGAAGTGACCAGGGTGATTTCCTGTTAATGATGTGAGTAAGTGTAAGTAAGTGACAGGCGGTGATAGGTTTCCGCATCTGTGGTGAGGAGCAAACATGTCTGCTAATGGTCGGAGCAATATGGGGAAGACTTGATGGACAAACTTGCTCTTACCCATGCTAATGGTTCCTTAGGGAGGATGGCAAGTGACCAAAATGTGGGATTTAATGTGTATGTGTGTGTGTGTGTTTGTTGGAATAATAGGCATTTATGGTTGCACTCACCATGGTAGATAACTCAAAAAGTAATTGGAGCCTGGACTTAGACGATCAGTCTTGTCTTGCTTGTCATATTTACAGTTATATTTGTGCTCTGGTCACCGTTGGCTTTTTATATCTTCAGGATGGAAATGTTCTGATCAGCGGGATATTAAAGAATGTGTGACATGTTTCTCCATCTGCTGGAACGTATGGAGCGGCAGCCTTTGCTCTGGACTTCTGGCGTCAGCTAAAAATATCTTGACGTGAGGAGATATGAGGTCAGGTCTTGAAATTCAACTTCAAGACTGACAGTGTCACTCTAACATAGTTTGACCAAGTGGGCTTGTTTCATCTTTTTTCTTTGTCTCTGTATGTGTCTGTGTGTGGGTGTGTCCTTCAGGAACTTTACTGTTTTAGTTTGTTCATAGGCATGGATCAGAGGCAAAATGGGTGTCTTATCTGGATCCCACTCAGTCCAAACACACAGGCTACGCAAATCCAAGTGGAACTTCAGCCCATTTATATTTCACATTGTCCCTATATAGAAATTTTGGCTAGGTGGACATAAGCTAGGTGGGCCTGGAGTTGCAGCTGCAGATAAAAGAATGGATGCAATGAGTGGATGAATAAAAGACAAATTGTCCTCAAATAACAAAGGAATGCAGTATATGCTTAAGCACCCACACCCTCTATATGTAATGTATGCTAATGTTGTATGTGTTCTTAGTCTTCAAGACAGTATTGAACAAAAAACAGGGTTGTGAGTTTAGATTTAGCAGGTAACCAGAGCATTGCATGATTGTCAGGCGTAGAAACTGACTAGTTTTTGGCTTAAACCAATCAGGTAGAATTTACCAAATGTGAAGCATGATGGTTGCGCGCGCCTCTATTCATGAATTGTAATATGTTTATTTTTTTTCTTGCCACTGTCCGGTTTGCCATGTGCTTGAGGGTCATGCTCTGGGTATCTGTGACTCACCTAAGATGACTATGTAAATAAAATAAAATTGAAAATTGAAACAAAACTTTACTGAAATGCATGCCAGTCCATTCAAAGTGCTTTTGAATAAATGTATAAATCTTTTCAATCAGCATGATCTTCTGATCATGCTGATTGAAACAATTCTAAATATATAAGTGTGACTCTTAATATGAAAATATGTATAAGTCTGAATTACCTTTTTAATAATTTAAACAGAAAGAAAGTTCCTGCTGGTTCAATTCTGCTTTCCTTTCATTTGTTAATGATGATGATGAATAATAACCCCCACACCTGTGTGCTCGATAGGCAACGACCCGTCGCCAGTGCCCGAGTTTCCTACTGGATCTTCATTTCCTGTTTTTGAAAACTTCACAATCCCACCTGAAGAGCCCCTAGACATCAGCAGCACCACCACCGCCACCACCCCACGTGATAACCAGGAGCGAATCTACCAGGGCCTGAACGATAAACTCATCCCCATCTACTGCTCCATCCTCGCAGCTGTCGTTGTTGGTCTCGTGGCCTTCATCATCTTCAAGAAGTAAGACTGTTTTGATGGTTATATTTTTATTTTCATTATCACTGCACAGTACACAAAGTTATGAGAAAAAGATCATTTTAGTTATTTTGGATTATTGTTTCAATTGTTCAAATAAACAAAAAACACAAGAAAAGTCAAACGTTAAAATATAAGATGCAGATGGCTGAGAAAGGCAATTTTTCTTGTGACCCCTGAAAACAAGGCCGTGTAAGTCCAGGATGAAGCTTCAGTCATCAGTTGAACAAAAAGAAAAAGAAAAAGGGAAAAAAGGAAAGGGAAAGAAATAAATGGAGAAAAAAGCCCTAAAGTGTTTCATTTATGTTCAGTTTTCTTTATCACATTGTGACCCTTCAAAGTTTTGTCTCGACCCCATTACTTTCTGCAACAAAATCGAGAGCACAAAGCATATCTCTGAAATATTGATCCTCATCAATAACCAAACCCAAGTCCAATCACAGTTTGAATATCCAGTTTCATTTTTAATGAGCTCATCTGCTGCCTCTCGGGATGAATACACTGCTGTTTTTGAGGTCACAGCATGTTCCCTTAAGCTTCCTTTCCACCCCCACTAAATGTTGAATGTACAATATGTTTAAGCTTGTATGTTTTATCGAAAGACAAGTATTGACTGAAACACAGTAGCTTCAAGACACGTCAGAACACGGACGGCTTGAAAAGTGGCTTTTTGAGCAGCAGGTTAACGCTGTTCTGTAGAGTTTTCCTTTGGAAATGCTTATAAATGTCAGAAACAATCCAACTTATTTACTTTATATAAATTAATTCGCCTCCCAAGTGTGAGAAGAATCATCAATATTTTCTATGATTCAAGGAAACTGGATATTTAATTAAACTAATAAAAGTTTTTACCAGTACCTTGAGAAGTGAGGGAAACTAAGCTGGATCGTTGTAAGCAGTGATGAATGCAGCTTTTATAACTCAAAAACGTGTTGATAGCAGGTCTGTGAGCAGCACTTGGTCATCATTTTTGAGAGAGACTCATCAAAGATGGTTTCCAGTGCCCTGCTGAGCTATTGCCAATGGTTTTCAAAAAGAGCAGGGTATTAGCTGAGATTTCTGTGGGGAAAAAAATCCTGAATAGGAATCAGAGAAACAAGTGGGAGACACACGCTATGGGCCATACCACAACAGGACCAGAAACCGACCTTTCCAGTACAAAACATTTTTTTACTCAGCTTCCAGTCTCTGTAGCACGGACAGCTTCTTCTAATATCTTCCTTGACATGTTCTTTGTCTTGGTTACACCTCATTTCTGTGTCTGTATTGTTGATTAAAAGTGCTTTTAGAAACCAGACAGTCCCTGTCAGAACCTGTACTGTCTCACCCTCCATCAACCATCTGTCACATGCTATGAATAATAAAAGGATTTCTAGACTCCCAGTTACAAAACAGTGACCTCAGCAGGCCAACAAGCAGCCGACTCTGAAAAACCAGGTTGTTTTCTAACTTGCCTAAGCAACACTCATGAGGCTAGTTAAGTCTTTCCATTCATTTCGTATTTCTTCTCATTCAGGTGGAACAGCTGCAAGCAGAACAAGCAGGGAGTCAACAACTGCACCGCCAACCAGAACCAAACGCCGTCACCTGAAGGGGAGAAGCTCCACAGCGACAGCGGCATTTCTGTGGACAGCCAAAGTCTGCAGGAACAGCAAGGCCAGAGTCAGGCACAAACAGGTAAGCCACAATGCTGACATACACTAATAATATACAGTGCATATCTGAAAAGACGACATTCCTGCAATACAACAGTCTTCATTTATCAAAACAAAGACCTTGTATCGGGTATTACCATGTTTTAACACAGATATTAGGTGTACTGATTACCTGACGTACTGAGTAACTGAGTACTGAGCCTTTCTGGCTTCGTCAGTCTAAAGAAAAGAATTTCTCTTTTGGAACGAGCCATTTGATGGCAGCAGTGACTCCACCTCAGCTATGACCTTTCAGACTTACTGTAGCACATCAGCAAACAAAGATTACAAAACTGACAGGGCCTAGAGTCTATATTTTTTTTGGTCATGTGTGATCTTGTTGTTTTTCTGTCAAGTCCTGACAAACCAGTTCCAGAGAATTTAGGTTTTTAGAACCCAGTGTCTTCCCAGAAAATGGTAAAGAAAGGAAACAAAGTGCGAAGTCAAGGAACAGTATTTGGACATCAGGTTTGGGGGCATTTATTTTTCTTTTATATAATGTGATTTTAACACAAGATGGTTTGTAAACCTTGGCAGAAAGAATGTTGCTTATACATTTACAGGCAAATTCTTTGGCACTCCGGATAAAATTTGGGCACTGTGACCACTGAGTGCTTCATTAAAACCCCTTTGGCGAGTATCTTAGCTTGTAAAGGCTTTTTGTAAAGAACAAGAATGTTTCAGTTCCTTTGGAGGGATTTTCCCACATTCTTCCCGCAAAAGGCTACCAGCTCTGGAGGACTCTTAGGCCAACTTGCAAGCCTCGTTTTGAAGTCTGTTCAGATTTTTGGGAAAGCTAAGGTCAGGAAACTATGAAAAGCATGTCAAAACCTGCATCTTTCTTTTTGAAATCATTACTCTTTTGCAAAAGAAAGAAAAAAAACTTCCACTGATCGAAACACAAACAATGATCTGACCTCTCCTATGCTTAAGAGTCGAAAAAGACTTCTTTAATGACCAGAAGTAGTTTCTAAATGTTCAGGCTTGTTTTAGGGTCTTAATTGGTAAAATTTGATGCAGATGTTTATAAGCGGTTCTTTAGGAAGGTTCATCAGCTCATCTGGAAGTCAACACGACCTCAACATTCTTCATCTTTCATGTCTTTTCATAGTAATTGGCTAATATCAATTCAACAAAAACTGAGACTGTAAAGGCAAAAAAAGAAAAGAAAATTTAGACTTTTGGTTGACCCCTTTCTGAATGATTAGTGGCATAGTTTTTATTTTCATTCCTTATTTAATATTCATTCATTTTAATACCAGGTATTAAATATGGTGAAGATGTACAAGTTATTTGTTCAGCAGAAGTTCCTGCATCTGAAGTATAAATTCGACAAATAAAATGGAACCATCCTCATTTCTCTCTGCAGTTGTCAGCGTGGATGAAGAGCCTTGTTTCCTCCTTCCTCTCCACACCAGAGAGAAAGTGGAAGAGCTGCTTTTCAGAGGCAGCAAGGGAGATAACTGCAACCACATGCACGACAGCGACTGGTACAACCTGGCGGGCCTCCTTGGATATGAGGAGGAGCGGATCGCAACTTTCCAGCAGGAAAAGAATCCTGTCCGAGCGCTACTGTCTGACTGGGCAAGCAAGGACTGTGCCAGCATCGACGCACTGTGCACAGCACTGCGTAAGATCAACCGTGATGATGTTGCGCAGAGCCTGGTGCTCAGCCCGAATGCTACAAAGCCAACTGCCACCTCTGTAGTGTGAATTTAAGCTTAACCTTGAGAAAAACACCCAAACCTTAATCTTAAAATGCTCCCACATGGCTTTCTTTACACTACACAATTCTCCAACTGCTTGATGCTATCAGCTTATGAAGCTACTAGTCAGATTGATGATGCTATAAATCACTTAAGTCCCCAAAATCATGCTTATTCAAGGGGAAGATGCAGGAAATTAGTCAGAAACATCACTTCAGAGATGCAATTCACAGTGATGTGACCCTTTTAGTTAATTGCTAATAATTCATTCTTACATCTAAAAATCCACACAACATTCAACTTGGCATTGAAATAAACTGGCTTTTCCAATATAGTCTTCAGTCTAGAATAATTCCTTTTTGACTTGCTTTCCTATACTTTTTAACTTGTAGCCTATCACCTTCTGACTTATCTAACCATGGAGCGACAGTGGGCTTTGAACTGAGGTTTTCGTGGGTATCTTGGACTTCTTGAACTTGATCCACTGGATCAACAGTAATGTTGTTGTCACTCTTACACATGCAGTTACTGTGGCTCTTACCTGTAGCAGTCCAAAGCTTGCATTGCTCCTGTAGATTTCTTTCAGACTTTTGCTACCAAAGAAGTGTTTTCAGACTGTGCCTGTCAAGTCACATTATTTACATGTCATGTTAAACATTTTAAGTTTAACGTGACAAATGGCTGTTGTCTGTTATGACCGGATGACCCTGCAAAGCAGTACAATGTCTGGACCTTTGCAAATCTGGCACCCCGAGGAAGTATTCGTGGACTGCTGAAACTGTTTGCCCTCAACAAATCAAAGACTACATCAAACTGTTTCCCTTATTTTCAATATCTGCTGTCGATCAGGACACGGAGCAGCAGCACGTGAGGAATGAGGGAAGTTTTTTCAGCAGACTTTTTTTTTTCTTTCTTTCTTTTGGCCATTAAGAGCTGCTGTGAGAAATGCTGGCTGGGTATTGCCAGCTAGGTGGTCTGTGAGCCAAAAGGCCATTAACCAAGGCAACACGATTCCAGCTTATCTGCATAACACAGCTCAGACACACACGCTTCTTCATAGTTACCAGAAAAGGGAAGGACATGGAACTTAAAACACATATTAGTCAACAGCAATCCTGTATACTGTATGTATATTATTTGACATACACAACCACAGTATGTAGCCATGCATGCATGTACTGTACTCAACAAACATGTTGTAGCTCATGTATACATATGCAGTCTTATTCATTGTAGGGAGAACAGAGAACTAAGTTCTCTCTCCAGGGGGGACCATATACTGTATATTGTCATTATTTGTAGCGGCTTAGCATAAATATGTGTCTATTTATGTCTAAAACCATGAATTACAATGAGTGCTTTAGATGATTGACATGCTGCATATTCCAATTAAAAATCACACACAAAAATGTCCAGGATGCAAAAGAAAAATCCAGGGTTTTCAATATTTCAATCTTTTTCGCCCAATTTCTCAGGGTACCAGGAACCCCCCCCCAATACATACACACACACAATTGGACAGTTGAAATCATCCAAAAGATGTTGTTTTTTTTAATCTAAGGCAGCATCTTTATCACTGCCTTTATACAACGCAGTGATTCTTGCAAGTGACAATCCTTCTAACTGGTGAATAGAAGAGAGAAACTGGTCTGAGAAAAAAAAAAAAAAACTAAACTAAATGGGTATCTTGTTTCTTCTTTGTTTGCAACAATGACCTCTGGATAAAAGGTGACTCAGCAAAGACAGAAGTCAAAGGATGTGTGGTGAATTCTGACCAGGAAAACCGGAAAAGTTTCGGATTACTTCAATGTAACTGTGAAACCCAGGAATCTTCATTTGCATTTATCAGCTGCAGTATAAGCATGCATTCCTCTCCTTGTCATGGTGTGTTCTTTATATTCTGCTTTGTGTTCAACCTACTTGGTTTTAACTTGGTCAGAGCATATTCTCCTTTGTAACTGTGTTTATATGCTGCCAAATTAGGATGGTCTTGACCAATTTCTTTTTCCCTTTATTTGTTTCTCTTACTGTTACAGGGAAAATATTTGAAGGAGCAAATATTTAACTAACTATATTCCCAACTTCAGCTATTACTCTTAATCACAGACTTTCACAAACCAGTGATGGACTGTCTTGTTGTAGTATTATGGTACATGAAGGTATTCCTGCTACTCTAAAGGATGTTATATTTTAATTCCCAAACAACTGTTGTAAATGATATTATATTTCTAATTTTGTCTTAGATTGTAGCACTTATATTAATTAAAATAGGTTCCTGCCCTCTCTGCATCTTAAGTGCCTGGCAACTCTTTCAGGTCTATGCTGATGTTGTGCATTTTTTTGTTTTTATCCTTTTGTAAGTATAGTTAGCTTAGTTTTTTTTTTAACTTGTAAATAATATGTACTTTTGAAGATTTTTACTTAAGTTAAACCTTACACTGTTCATTACCTATGTACACAGGATGTTATTACCTTTTAAATACTGTAATAGTTTAAAGGTCCCATGTCATGCACCCACCACCCTACCCCCCTCTGCTCCCTGCTCACTCTGCAGCCATTGGTTATCTTACTAAACCAATCAGATATGTTACTGCCAGTCATGTGCCAGAGTGTTCGAAACTATTGGAGGATTACTTTTGATTTGAATCATGCCTCAGACAGACAGGGCTGACCCCTCATGGGAATAGATGCGTAAACTGAGTTTACTTGACCTGAGAGGTTAAAGGACTGATGTGCAGATGAAAATCCTGCTTGTGTGAGCAGAAAGTCATTTTGACCCTGGTGTCCTTGCCCTGTCACAACATTTACTGCTCAGTCAGTATTAAAATAAATATACACTATTAGTACCTCACTAAGGACTGGATGGCCTGAAGACTGGATGTATTACAATTTAATTTAATTTTGAACCATTTAAAGTCAGAAAAAGCATAAAATAGGACCTTCAATGTAAAAACAACAGAAAAAACAAAGGGGTGTCTTATTGAGGTAATTAAGAATTAATTCACCATTTGGTATTTCATTAAGAAGATTCAATGCAAAATGCATTTAAGACAAATACTTATCAAGCTATCAGTTTTTTTTTTCTTTTGCAACTATAATACAATATTGTATTGATAGCAGACAATACATTGTGATTTCAGACACCTTACGTTTAAGCATACAAAAAAGTTAAACTTTTTGGGAAATATATTTCTTGGCTCTCTTTCTTCGTTAAGGGTGCACTCACACTGGCCTAGTTGTACTGTACCATGCCCAACCTTAACCTTCACCAATCTCCCTCTGGCACTCCTGATGTACTCATATTACCTTTCTGTCAATTAGACATGAGTACAACCACTGCATGTAGATACATCGTCATACTGTTACTGAAGTGACCGTTTGAAGCTTGTGTAGTCTCTGAGAATCATCACAATACCCGAACCCTACTGGCTTTTTTGAGTTATTCAAGCAAAGCAGACAATAGGGGTCATTTGTGCTTGGACATGATACAGACTGCTCAGCGTGAGCGCATCCTAAATAAACTGGTTCTGTGCTAGACTGTTGCTGCATTTAAATGAAACTTGTGAGATCGTTATTATGATATGGGTTCCAAGCTTTTGAGTTGTGGACTCTCCAATAGCAATGTTGTTATATAACTAGAGGTGACATTGACATGAACTCAGGAATACAGTCAACAGAACCCTGTTTTAAATGAACATGCTGATACCTTTAAACAAAATTAGGCCAACTGCTTTCTCCTCTTTCAGCTTTAATGTATTCTCGAAATTGCCAGGGTTTTTTGGGTGTAAAATTCAAACTTAGGCAGCCAAAAGAAATGGGCAGCCAGAGTTGTATGCAACATTTGCTGTTTGCTGACTGTTTTTTTAGGGCCATCTTGTACATTATGACCAATTGTGACTTATGGCATCCGACATTCTTCATGAAAAGAACATGTAAAGTTCCAACTTGTCCTGAATGCCTAAAGAAAAGCACCATTATCTGCATGATTTAAGGTGCCCATCTTTAAGGTAAAACCCTTTGCCTTCTGCCTTTATGCGTGAAACTGACCAGTAACAGCATGCACAATCAAAAAAACTTTCCAACCGAATGAGTTTGTTATGTCTTGAACACTGTAAGAAAAACACACATTGTCACATTGAAGGGTCTAAATCTCCTCTTTGAGTTTTCAGTTCTTCAGAAGAGTTTTTTTTTCTTAAGACAGTATTTGTTTAGAGTAATAGCTTTGGTGAACAAATCTGTGCTTGCAAAGATGGCCTAAACCCAGCTGGAGGTGAATGTTGTGATATTGAATTTCACAGATGTAATACTGAGTTAATATGCAAAACAGGATCAGCGGTGGGGGTGGGAGGGTGCAAGATTGTCTTTGCAGTGTACAGGTTTGGTAAAACCCTGGTAATCTGGTCAATAGTGACATGATTGATGTGCATCAGATCTGCATTGCACAGATCTGAGAAGCACTGAATGTTCCTTGTATATGAATTCATGAACTGTTATACTTAATGTGAATTTGCTAAATTCCTACAAGCAGTAAATAAAGCTCGTAAGTTCATTCATTCTTTGTATGGATCCATGATAAAGGAAAATGTATATTTGTACCAGCATTAGAAGTTTGTGGAACCCTTCTACAGAAGAAAAGGCCCAACACCTATCTCTGAATTGACTTAATGGCATCTGTCATTATGAATTACATGTTTTAAAGGGTACTTAATATGCTTTTCTGTCTTTTTATGAGCTATAAATAATTTGTTTTTGCAGGTTGCCCAAATACAGAAGCTATAGTCCTCAGTCACAGATTCAACCCCCCGACCTGTGACCCTCTTTGCTGACTTCCAATAAAGACCACTAGAACCACAAAATCTAAAATAAGTAAATGAATAAGTTTGATAGTGATATTTGATGGTGCCAGAATGTCATAAAATGAAGCTGCATCCTGAACCAACCCATGTGGACAGTTTTGGTTGGTTTTTCCTGTATGCATTGGGTTTCTCCTTTGGCAGACTCACATAAGTCTGAAAGGAATTATGGACATTTTGACATATCCCACATCTATAGTAACGGAGGAGTATGTTAGAAATTTAGGTTGCATGAGTAAGCTAATAACAATTAGCAGGCAGGCTCAAAACAGTAAGGCTGTATTTGAAAATTCTACATTTTTGAATGACAGTTCATTATTTAAGGTGTCCAACAACAAGTTTCTTACTGGTGAAACACCAACCTGACAGCCTCTTAGAATCCCTGAGGAAGAGGATTAGTCACAGCTAATTTTGGGGAATTATATGAGGTAAAAAGTGGGAGGGAGAAAGCTCCAAAGACTGTGCTGAGAGACTCCAGAAAATAGAAGGAATGCAGAGAATGGTCGTGTCATGTCCAGCTGTTCTACCTCAAAAGAAAGAAAGAAAGCATAAGTCCCCTTTTATGTAAGCTAAAATTTACTTTTGATTTTTGAATCACCTGAATATTTTCTACAATGAAACAAACGAAAATAGCATTTAAAAAGGTTATAGTACTCTAATCACAACATTTTATTACAAAACCATTTCCATATATCAACAGACATTTCATCCAGGATTCCTGACCATCATACTCGAGCTATTCACGGTTTGAAGGGTGCTCCACATTTTGAATCGCTCGATAAATTTTAAAAGATTCAGATCAGGACTCATAGATGGTTATTTAAGAGGTTTTGAAGAGTGATGAAAATTACAGGGCTCTCTCATCTTTTAAAGTGGAGGAACTTGCACAGCTGGTGGCTGACCAAATACGGTATGACCAAATATGGTCATACAGATATATATGGATAGATCGGCATGGAAAAATCTAAGTTGTAGACATGGTTGCAGTCACTTACATGGATCAGCCCTGGATTGCTTTGTTCTTTATTCAGGTTTGAGATTGAGAGGGCCTGCACATTTTCCCTCAAGAGTCAATAAAGTCCTTCTGACATGTAATCCAAGCCAAATGAGACAGACTGATTACCGGAGGGCTCAGCACAGTGAGCGACAAAAGAGGAAGAGGATGAGATGTGGAAATGCTGTTGGGCATTGGGGCAAAAAATAAAAATAAATGGCTCCAAAACAGAAAAAAAAAAACAAAAAAAAAAAAGATCCTCTTTAGCTTAAATCAGCTGAAAACGCATGTGGTCACTGGTAACACAGTACTATCATAACAGCATCTCAACACAACTGGACCTAGTCTGGTGAGTGATATGGCAGATTAATGGTGCATGAAATGGCACATGCTGGTTTCATGGGTTTCTGTCACTGGGTGTCACTCAGTGGAAGGTTTTCAAGATATTGTGATGAATTACTCTGGCTGACTATAGTTTTTGTTAGAATTCACACAAATGTCTCATAGATGTATTATTATTAATTCATAACACAGCTTAATACGGCATTATAACATGCAGGAAATCAGTATGTAATCAGCATTTTACAGGTATACGGACAAATAATGTTAAGTATTTCACATTATTATTATTACTATTATTATTATTATTGTTTATAAAACTGACATAATACACATGTTTCCAATCCAATTAAATTTCTCATGATCTTCTTTAACCTCCATCTTTCCAGCCATTCTGAAAAGGCTGTGAAACAGGTCCAATATCCAGTATGAGTCTTTAGTTCAAATGGAAAACACATTACTGAAGTAACTACTTCTAATCTCCAGTGAGTCGTTATCGAACAGCGCTTGACATGTGAAGAGAACCACATGTGCTGAGGTAACGGGCGATGAAAGGAGGATAAGTCACCAGGAGTTTGAGTGACCAGGTGAAGTTTCGTTGCATATGGGGGGACGGACTCTGAATAGCCACATGACTTGTAATCATGATTGATGTTGATTCACTAATTGTTGAAAACTGCTTAAGCGCTTTTTAAGGATTATTCCAACTGTGGTGTATGAAGGTTAGCTTATACATCATTCTGTAAACCTTAATGTAAAAACTTCCATTCAAGCAATATAGCTTTCCCTGATTGATTATCATTTAAAACAACTGAAAGAATAAATGGAAAATACCGTGTTTTCACACCAAAGCTCCAAATTACCTTTCATAAAATGTCTGTCCTATTTCAGCAGAATTTAAAGGGGATGCATGACTGTGCTTCAGCACAAACACTTGGTAGCCTGAAGTCATTACCAATTCAGAAACTGAAAAAAAAACCACAGCTCTCTCACTTTGTTTGGGGGTCATCTGGGTTTGAAATATATAATTCAGGGAGCTGTTCAGATGTGCAAAGGAGTGGAACATCATGATTATTCAGCTCAAAGAAAAATTTCCTGTCCTCCTCATCTTTAACTCCACTTCACTTCCAATCATGCTGCATTCACTCTATGTCAGAAGAAAAACGACAAATTTCTTTTCTTTTTGTTTTGATTTGCTATGAAAAGGTACTAAAACTCAAATTAAACGGGTGGCTGACTGGGACCTCAGCCTTCCTCTCTATGGTAAGTTGTTTTACCGATCTGAGTCAGTTCAACATGATTTACTAAGAGATTCTGCTCATAAGTGGCATCAGTACGAACTGAAAATGTAAGTATTTGAGACTGAATTAGCAGTAGGAGCTCAAACCACTGTGTGAGCCCTCAGACTACACAGGGAATGTCTGTTTTCTCGTAATAATGAATTTGAAGGGTTATCAGTGGTTATTTGTATTAAATTTTAAATTTGTAAACCTCAAATACAGAGCTTTGTCCGCATAAAACCAGCTGCTATGAACAATAAGGTGTGAACAGGGTTGGAACGGAAGGCATGGTGCTCTTTCTCTCTCACTGAGGCAGTTGGACCAGACACATAATCAAGTGTTTAAATTTAAATGAGGGAAGGAAAAAAAAAAAAGAAAAGCCAGTGCTCTAATTTTGAAGTAGAGGTTGGACACACAGCTGACTGGCAGCACATTTAAATCTCCGCATTTCATCCATTTCCTTTAAAAGATTATGTTTTCTTTTGATCTAAGAGCAGTCTGTCCTGACATGACCCTCAACATAAACCCTTAAGCTATTATGTAGACCGTACGGTTTAGTGAAGAATGTTTTAGACAAAGACGGTTTCAAATATATGCATATGTCAGTGGTCTGAAGGTTTGAAATTCCATTTCAAACCATCGGATTTATGATTGGTACATTATTGGATACGCTTAAATTCATATTTCTCTGAAACATGGATCAAAGGAAAAAAAGTCACAAAAGTGTACTCAGAATGCCAAGAGAATATCACAACAATTATGTCCTGAAAAACACTGTGGCGTTAAACTAATGCATGCTTCCTTGTCACAGTGAATATTATACTGTAAACGTTATACAATCACACTGACCGTGTTGTTACGATGAATAACATTCATTAGGGTAAATAAAGAACTGTGTGAAAATAAAGTACGATTAAAACTGTTCCCCGGTACTGCCAGAGGTGTGTTTGACTCCATCCCATAAATTACATGCGTTAGTATGTCTGATACCCTACAAGCTACCAGCACTCCTTCAAAGACACTCGCTGAGATGGGGTCAGAGGTCACAGACATCTTCATCTGTACAACTAGTCCAATAACCTCTCTCTGACATCCTCGATAGATGCTCATAATGATGAATGACTGGCTGTAGCAGGTCTTTAGATCACAGATGGGGGCCAATGTGCACTCTTTGTAAGAGGAGACCTAACACAAGGTGTGTCCTTTGAATGGAGCACAAGTGTGTTTCTGGGTGGGACAGTAGAAAAGTGACTGATCTTCTGAAGTCAATATTTGCTGTGAGAATGTAACAGAGGTGGCGTGGGTTTTTGTTTCAGTTGGACATGATTAATTTGCATCCTTTTTTTTTATCACAAGAGATAAAGGGTTGGAACAAGTTGTTTTAAAGTAATATATCTAACACATAAAATACACATTTAGTCTCACTTAGAAAGACCTGGAGATGTAAACAAAGGCAGTAATGATTACATAGCTACCTGACCTGTATCATATAACAAATCAATACAAATTTACACACTTGAATCTATTTTGCAGAAGGACATTGTTTCTCAGAGATCCTGTGAAATGTTCTGCTGTGTTTACACTTCAGGACTCAAAGGGGATCATGTATTGCTCTTTCAAGCTGTCCATCTATAAAAATGAAGTGATGTGGTTTCCCACTCTGTCCCATTATCCTGCTCCTCTTCCTCCACTATCACCTGTCTGTGTTTGCTGGAACACAGAATCGGGCTCTGCCAGCGACCCCCACAATTAAGTGGACAATAATGAGATTATATCTCTGCTACAGGCAAATGGAAAGATGAGGGGATGAAGAGGCAAAATGGGATGGAGGGTGAGTCCATTTTGCTTTCCTCTGAGACTAAGGGAAATTCTATTAGGCCTATAATAGAGCCATTATTCACCTTCCTCCACATCGGTCTATGATACAGTTCCTCCTCCAGTCCTTTCCTTTCCCTCTTTTACGACAGTGCAGCGTCATCACAGGATTGCCTCTTCAACTTTTTCCTGGAAAACTCTTTTCTTTCTTATTTATTCCTAGATGCCTGCATTGCCTCTTGTTGTTTCCAATTAATCTTTTGTTTTTAAGAGCCATACACTTCAAAAAAAGAAACATATTGTTGTGACCTTAACTTGCCTTGAAATTATCAAAAAAAACAACAAAAAAAACAAAGAAAAAACTAACAAATTAAGTAAAATAACATCCAGCATTCTTTAGGTAAATCAAACTCAGTTTTGCTTTATTTTATTAGTACAATATGGTCAATATGAATTTGATGCCACCAACAAATTTCCCAGCCAATAACATTTATTGATTTGTTGCATGACCTCCTACCACTGAGAAAGTTTTTAAATACTTAGAGCAGTTGCTGAAAAGTTGAAATGAAAATGCTTTGCAGTCTTTCTTTGAAATAGGATTCCAGCTGCTCCACAGTCTCTGTCCTCCTTAGCTGAATTTTCCACCTCATAAAGAAATGTCTCTTCTGCTTGAGA
>JBAMYA010031118.1:0-15955 GCA_037176975.1 Arrhamphus sclerolepis | reverse complement strand
GCATTTGAGGAGGTAAAACACAAGCAAGAGTCAACAGAATGTGGGACAAAAAGAACCCTTTTTTTTTTTTTTTTTTTTTTTTAACACTTTGATGCATCCAACCACATTTTTGTGTTTTTGGCTTTTAATTTTTCAGACATACTATTGATGACACCTGCAAGGTTGCACACTTTTGAGTGTTCTTATGCTTATTTTTTTATGTGTTTTTAATTTTTAGACTACTATAAAAAAAACACTTGGACTAAAGTACTCATAGTAAAGATGTATGCACAAAAATGTGCACATTGAAATCCATTCAAATCATCATTTTTGGTACATTTGATCAGTTTTAGATGTTTATGATAAGGTCTAATCATTTTTTAAATGTTTTTTTTTCATATAATTTTAGCTTATAGCTTGTTTTTGTTCAGTGCACATGTATGTGTCAAAGGGTCTTTAATGTGTGTATTTTATGAAATTTCACATTACAAAACAACAACAATAATGACAATGGACATAAATAATTGTTGCTGCTAATCTTTCACATAAACTAGGTTGCAATAATCAAATCATAAATAATTCAGTTTGCTTTAAGTATATTGCCAATATATAGATAATTGTTTTTTTAGACAATAAAATGGAGTTGCATCATTGCAAAAACTTGTCAATTTAAGGGTTAGAAATTTGGAAAATTAATCAATATTTGATTAGGCCTGATGCTTGTCTTGACATTTTAGATCATTTTTATAGGATATTTTTGTTATGTGAAGGGACTTTAATGTTTTTTGGTATTTTTCTTTTTTTTCTTTGGAGCTGGTCTCCATCTGTGGCACTTTATGAGTAATTGTGTGATGACCCATGTCACTTTTTCAAAAACACATATCCATAATTGTATTCTTGTGTGCATGTGGATGACTACACCCACCAAGGCATGCACATGGATGGCATTTGTCTTTTAAAGGCAACCGCTGAGCGAGTCGTTGATTTATGCTTTGCTTTGTCGTCTCATTAGGCTGAATCTGCCATGTTAGACAGGGTGACAGGAGGATGGCAAAAGTGGGCCATGGTGAATTGCCAGGTTATTTTTGGTGGCATTTGATGTTCTGATGTGCGTGGGTGTGTGCGTTTGCAGCTATGCTCGCACGCGTGTGTGAGTGCGTGCATGTGCATGTGCATGGGAGGACAAATAGTGCCAAGGGTTGAAAACTGATAATCACACTGAAGTACTGTAATGTTGTTGAAGTGTCTGTGGTAGTGCTCTCATCCCGGTGGCTGATTTCCTACTGCACATTTGTGTCATGCCAGAGAATATAAATGTACTTGATACGACTACTTAGAAAAAACAACAACATATGGCTGGAGGAAACCTATTACATTTCATGAGCTATATACTTACGCTTTAGCACTGAGTATTTGTAGCATCATCAATTATAAGATACCTTCTTTTTCAGACATTCAAGATTTTCCCGCCAAAAAAAAAAAAAAAAAAAAGCCCACCCAGGACTCCAGCATTGCAAGTGGCCTCAAGATTGACTCTTAAACTAGATGAGATCTAATGAACTGTGCCAGTTAACATTTCTATCACGGATTTGGTTTCACAAGTTTTACACCCCGAGTTTTCCCAGAAAATCAGTCGTTAGCAAATCTCTATTCTTAATTTATACTTTATACATCTTCAGTAGCTGTTGCATATTCAAATATCTCAGCAATTGTTCATTTGAATACCTTTGGAAAAATAATTGCAGCACCAAGATTACTCATTATAAAGACTGGACATTTTTCTGCATTTGCCTTTGTGTGAAACCACTTAGTTTCCATTCATATGTGACTGTCCAAATGTTTTAGCCTGTAAAAATAAAGTAAGGAGGCTTTCAGATGCAATCCACGGGGACTATTTTTATAACGTGTTGGAGCGTCTGTGTCTCCTCGGTGTTCAGTGTGATCTCCAGATCAACTGCTTCCAGGACAGCAGCAGCTCAACACTTGGCTTTAAAAGCTCTTCTGAAGGGACACACACTTTTACTTTTATGTATTTCTCTTTTAGTTGTGTATTGCTGCTTAACTCCATGATGGAGTGGGACTGTAACAGAACTTCTTATTCTTACAACTAAAGATAGTTCTTTATGGCTCGTGCCTTTTTCTGGTTGTCAGTGTTATGCTGCAGGATGAAATTTTGGCTCCTATGATGGCATGGGACAAAGAATACTTAAGATAGTAAAAAAAAAGTGGAAAAAGTACTTAAAGCAACACAACAACACACATGTGTTGGGTTGCTCCTGAGGAGACTCACACAACACAGACAAATGCACTTCTCTACCAGATGTGTGTGATAAAGAGCACGTTATGTGGTGTTGATTTGATTTTTATAATCAGGTGGTTATACTACTAATAATAATACTAGCAGTATGACAGTATTAAATTGTAGGTCTGAAAATCCCGTCAAATAAAAGTGAAAAGTATCTAAAAATGTACTCAGAGAAGAATTTACTGAGCTGCTGTAAGAACATTCCCTACTGGATAAGAGGTCAGAAATCTTTTAACTAGTTGTTTTTAACTGAAAGAACCGTGAATTCTTGTTTCTGAAATCCCTGTTTCATATTTTCCACCATGCGTCCACCTGCATTTGGAGGCGTTCTCCGACACAGCTGGGAGGCGTGCTGTGGTGACACCTGACTTGAGGGGGCGCCTGGGAGTGGCTGGGTGGGCGAATGAGGACGGTCGCTGTAGTCACATACGCTGGCACCTCCTCCCCTCCTTCTTCTCCTGGCTGCTCGTCCACTTGCTGCCATGAAAGACCCTGTCAAGCCGTCTGCAAACTACCGTCCCTCCTCAACCCCCCTCACTGTAGACACCTCTCACAGTTTTGTAGCTGTGTTCTCTGTTCTCATTGCAGGGCTTTAGTTTGGCCACTCTGGCTATAAATTGTGAGATACAATTGTCATGTTTTTGTGCGAAAAGGTTGATATGACAAACTGCCTGTGGTTAAACTGAATGTGTATCTATGACGACAGCATCAGAGCAAATAGTAGTGGCCTGCTGTCCCGGTGTTTCAGGGTGACTCTGCTACT
Source organism: Arrhamphus sclerolepis (assembly GCA_037176975.1). Taxonomy (NCBI): domain Eukaryota; kingdom Metazoa; phylum Chordata; class Actinopteri; order Beloniformes; family Hemiramphidae; genus Arrhamphus; species Arrhamphus sclerolepis. The sequence goes on along the minus strand of JBAMYA010031118.1, from coordinate 12,908 downwards.
ACTGACACTGTGTTTAATGTCACCTGATAACCAGCATACACATTACTCATCCCAATGATGGGGTCAAATTATCTGATTAAAAAAAAATGGATTGAAGGAAATTAAATATCTAATATCTACAAAAAGATGTGTCTAAGAAAGATATATTTCATAGGAGCAAGTCACCCCTCTTAATCTTCCTTTGTCAGTCCCTTTTTTTCAGGTCTTTTATTTTTTAAAGGTCATTTGGCTGGTAAAGTGATAATACGCAGACTTGGTGCGGTTGTAATCTACGTGGGTGTCGATGTAACTACATAATGTCACAGTAATGAGCAGCACGGGTCATTAAAGTGAGGGCAGGCTTGTGAAGGAAGTGTGATTGTGCTCATAAAGCTTGTTAAGTGTAGAATGATTTCTCATCTCTTCTATTTTGATTCCACCTCAGGCTGCCAAGCTTCCCATGTCCATCATTATAGTTGGAGTGGGTCAGGCTGAGTTTGATGGTACGTTCAATTAAATGTATTATTGCAGTCATAATGCCATTACTGAATGTCCAGCTAGTTTCATACACATATGTGCAGATGAAAAAGCTGCTGTATTTTTGAAGACGCCAGTGATATTCTGATTCCTCTATTCCATCTAAATTAAGCGGTTACTTCAAGGACTGTAGAGTTTGTTTTCTTACTTAGCATGCTAAGAGAAGATTAAAACAGCATCACTTGTGGTGTTGATGGAACTAACTTTCTTGGCCCTAATTCACAGAGAAAGTTGCAATATACACTCATCTGAGCCATGAGGGAAGAGCATGCGTAGGTGGATGCATGAATAATTGTTGAGGGAGTGGCTGAGGTTAATTACTGGGTTAGTAGTGTTTAGTGCTGATTATTCTAAATTCTAAAGTCTATGTTAAAGGACTTATTAGTTGATTAAACAGGCTATAAAAACTGTTTGCTGGTAAAAGATAATGCACCAGTTGCATGTGAGTAGTTTCTCAACCTTGTCTCTGTCTTAAAGGCAGCTGTTTTCCCAAGTTTTAATTCAGTGCTGTCATGCATGATCTCGTATCTTTCAGCTATGGTGGAACTTGATGGGGATGACATCAGGATCTCGTCTCGAGGGAAACTGGCAGAGAGAGATATTGTTCAGGTGATTTCCTTTTAAAGTATGAAAGATCGTTTCTTTGTTTCTAACCGCAGACATAGATTTATGTTTCATTCATTAACGCTCACTTCATCGAGGTGAAGTAGTAAACAAAGGCCCACTGGGCTTAAACACCAACTTTGAGGACTTATTCGTAGCCAACAGCGCGTACATATTTCTTACATTAGCATTTTCCATTCACTGTTGTGGTGCTACATTAAAACACCATCTGTCAGTACGGGCAGATGAGGACATAAATGTGCTTGCTTTGAATTCACACGGGGAGAAGAATGTAAAATGTTTGATAATGTGTCACTCTAGGAAACCGTATTTATCTTTTTGAAACACGTCAAGCTGTTTCGGCTACAGAGAGCTGTCATCTGTCTCCATCTGTGGTGTCAAAACTCAAGATTTAAGTAAATGACTACTGGTCAGAGGAGGATGTGTTAATGTTCTCTGAAGTCTATTATAGCACATGTAGCTCAGGTCCAGATGTTTCACACAGTAGTGACACAAATTGACAATCTTTAAGCTCCTGTCTTTTCTTTCTTTATGTTTTTTAACTGGGAAAATAGTTGACTAGACGAGATGGAATTTATGCAGCTTACCATCTGACTGGGCAAGAGCCTGCAGGATTCTTGATCCACTGTGACAAATAATACAAAACAGAGATAAATTCTTGTGGGGAAACTTTTTTTTTCCCTCTAATGTTCATTCATACCATCTCAGTCACGAGGAAAGCATCCTACGCTTCTAAGATCCTGGAAATGTCGATAAACATGAGTCTGGATTTTTCAGATTTGAACAACCACAGCAGTTTTCTCCAAAAAAACCCACACTGCATTTCATCAGACATGAAAAACCAAAGAGCCTGTAAGGCCTAAATGAAGTGACTGCCAGTTCAAAACACCTGACTTTACACCAAGTCAAGTTTGTTTCTATAGAATTATAATAAAATATTTAAAACCTCAGTTGACCCATGTGCTGTAGCTGCAGGATAAAACAAATAAAAACCCCAAATCAACGATAAGAAATAAGCGAAAAATAAATCTAATAAAACAAAATTAACGAATAAAAAACAAGCAAAACAATATCTACTAAAATTGTAGATAAAAAAACGAGGAAAAGCGAGTGAGAGGAGGTGTGTTTGTGCACTTCTGTTTTTCATTTTGATCTTGGAACTGTCAGGAACAGCTGGCTGGCTGATGTCAGGGCTCTGACAGGACTGTGAAAGTTTAAAACGCTTTCATAAGTTAGGTTGTTCTGTTGCATTAAGACCGTTGCCTAAGTATGAAAACATGACTTCTTTTACAAGGAGGATGGAATCTAATAATAAAGAATTAAATTGATCTAAAAATGACCTATTATGATCAGCAGTAATACTTTAAAACATCTTGAAACACTGAAGTTTTATGTTATTTTTTCTTTGTTTTTTTAATTATCGCGTAGCATATCACAAAAATGTGCAAGTGTTTTTTGTTTGTGTTTTTTAAATGGAGGGACAGATCTGTAACTTCTAACGATTTTAATGTCTGTTGTTTTCCTTCAGTTCGTTCCTTTCAGAGATTACATGGACCGGACAGGTAACCACGTGTTAAGCATGGCACGGCTCGCTAAAGACGTGCTAGCAGAAATCCCCGACCAGTTCATCTCCTACATGAAGAGCCGGGGGATCAAGCCCAACCCTGCGCCGCCCCCCTACACACCTCCTGGACACACACACCACCACACACAGATCTGAGGTCAAGTCTCTGTGGACTGACAGCATGCAGCAGCCTCTTAGAGTCTGGTGGGAACTCTCTACCTCCTGTTTTTTGGTGTAATTAGGAGTGCACGTACCAAGGAATGGGAATTAAATTTTGAGCTGTATCCTCCAAGTGTTAATGAACACAGTATCTTTTTTTAATTATGTTTTTTTTTTTCTTTTCTTTTCTTTTTTTTGTGATATAATTGTTGTCTCTCTCCAAGAGGGACTGATCAAACCTTTCAGGACTTGTTGGTGAAAGCCTTTCAGGCAGTGACTGTTTCACGTCTAATCTGACAGCAGGTCATGTCGTGGTTAAAACTTGTGCCTGTCTGTGGTTGTTTTCTCTCGGTGTATCAGGACATGTGAACTTTGACCCAAGCCTTGCTCATCAGTCTTTGGTGTGGCCTAAAACAGTGACTTTTTAGGCATCTTGTCTATTCCCAATACGTTTTTATATCTGGGATTATCTCTGCTACTGCAGCAGCTATGATGCTTTTTAAGCAAGTCAATGTTTATAAAAAAAAAGCATGTTTAATGAAATTTAATTTCATGTCCCAGTATTGTTTCATATTTTTCACAACTGCTTATGAAAAGCACAACCTAACTAACTGTATAGCCAGTTTAACCGTTGATTCTACCAGGTTAATTATGTTCTATCCTTCTGAGTGCTGCTATTCATTCATTCATTTTGAAAAAGAAAGTACCAATTTTCTTTTCTTTTTCTTTATATTTTTGCACTGTATATAGTGGTGGGCATTGCAGCCATGATTTCATGTGAAACATTGATGACAATGGTTGCAATTAGGCACAAACACATATTAACCACCAATACAGATGCACATAAATATCATTAACTTATGTATAATTACCTTTTTTCTTACCGTTAAGTCTCCAAACAGTCTTTAGTTTAGTTTTTGAAAAACAGAAGTAATGATTGAATGAGCATGTTAATAAAATACAGGCAATTTAAAAGGGGAAGAGGAAGATCAGGCTGTGAAAGGAAAGAAAACATAGAAGAACATAAAATAATCGCTTTCTATGTTTACGGGTTCAAAACCAGACATTTTGACACTGAATCTCACGGGCAGTTTTAAGACGTGCCATTGCATAGTAACTGCAGGAGAAACTGTCAAAAATACTTCCATATGTGAGTTGATATTTTATATGGATAAAGTGACGCACAGCAGACCTTAGGTCAACCAAGTGGACAATGACTAAATAGTAGGACCCAATTTCAGCCCTGATATCTATGTCACCACCCACGCAGCTGAAACTATTCTGCTGAACCTCCAGCTGTCACACATTAGCAGAAACATGACTTCCACAGTGATAACTAGGTCCCTGGAGATTTTCATTTAATACGGAGCTGTCCCTCCTGGACCATTCAACATGTTTCTGGTGGCAAAGCCTGTCTCCACGGCCATGTCTTTTCTTTTTTTGTTTGTTTGTAACATTAACTATTTCAGACATTTTCTGCAACTGATGCACGCCAAAGAGTAAATAGGGATCCTTTGTGATAATATTTAGTTTGGCTTCCTGTAACCTTGTATGGTCTTACAGCTTCTTTAACAAAGCTTGTAATAAGAGATTCCTCCTCGATCGATGATGCAACATCAACTTTGTTGCTGCAAAGTACAAAAGAAAAACACATCAGTTTACAAATTCAGATTCTGAATACACAAGAGTTCCTTTTATCATTTGTTATTATTATTGTTTTATTTTTCTGTTTTACTTGAATGGCAATTTTGATCACTGGCAACTCAAAAGTCATTCTGAGGTGTTAATTTAGAGAGACTGGAGGACGGGTCACAAGTCGCAGCACTTTGAATCATGCGCCAATCATGTGCATCATGTTTTCACTACTTCACAACATCAGCTTGATGGAAAATTGCACTGTATTTAATCAGCACGGTGAAAGGTCAAGGTAAGGCTTCCGAATGCATTTGTTTGTCATTAATAGTGTTTCTGACCAAACAGAACAGACAACGCCATCAGCGAGTACTCCTGAAAATTATAGTTCGAGAGCAGGTCATAATCATTCAGTGAAACGTCATTATTTACGTTCTATGCAAATGCATTCCCAAACAAAGTTCCCTGAATCAAAGCAGGGGGAATACTTTCTAGAAATAAAGCTAGATTTCCTATATTTTGTATGTTATTATATCACAGAACACAACATATTACTTTGTCAGTGTTATTGAGAGACAAAATAATGCTGGATAATACTGGCAGGGGGCACTGGGGAGCACCTCATACCAACACCACCACCACCACCAAAAAAAAGAGAAAACAATGCCCTCATTATTGGCAAAGAAAAAAAAACAAACAACTTGTGCTCATGCAAAAGCACTGTTAGTTACTTAGCTTTACAAGATACACTGCCTTCATTATAATTTTTCTACTTCAGGCTTTTTTAAACAAGAAGTCTTTGACGTGCCGGAGGATGGCAAACATTGGAAAGATTATTTAGATGCCACGTAAAAAGAAGGAGAAGAAGAAAGAAGTTCATATGATACTCAGAGGCTTCATTTTCCATATTTATTCTTAAGCATATGATTTTTTTTTTTTTTTAACAGAGATAAAGCTTGCTGAAAAAATGTTCATATTGGTGTGGAACTGAATAATTTTTGTTTCTTTTTTTAGACTCTGCCTTGCAGAGGAGAGCAGTCTTGCTTCCATTTTCTGTAAGCGAGGCTCCATTTTTAGCCTCACTTGCATGTTGATCGCAGAAGTGACAACATAGATCAGTCTGACTTCAACATATCCCAGCAACAAGTTTTTCTTTTCTTTTCTTTTCTTTTCTTTTTTTTTTCTTTGGGGGGGGGGGGACTATGGCAACTGCAATACTTGTCAAATTGACAGCCATTAGGTTTAAAATGATCTTTGTCAATACTTTTATTCAGAATATGAAATGCATGATGGAGACCCTTAATGTGCTGGTGTTAACCAGTACCTTGGAAACGCTGCACATAGACGTGTCTTTGTTCACCCAGGGCTTATAAACCCCCTCCTTTAAATGGTGGCAGTTTGGGTGATCAATCAATTTTCATTTCTAATTTGTCTCGGCTTCAACAAAAGCGAAATCAAGATAAATGAGATCATGTTAATATTTCTGCTTTATTATGATTTGCAGTGGTCTGTTTTAGTGTAACAAACTTCATGCACCCTTCACACTTGGTTCACATAATGCTACCTTTTTTTTTTTCATTAGTCTTACGCTAGCAGTAGTAAATATTACTTTCTTGATGTAATCAATCATCGTGATTTAATTGGCTGTCACTATTACTTATTGGCACTTTCTCCAGTTCGGCTCCGTGTTTAACCTTCATGCGGGCTCTCTGACAGGCTGCAAAAGAAAAGGTTTTCCTTTTTTGTCATTTAAATCGACAAAGCAATGAAGAAACAGAATTTGTTTCAGCTGAAAACACTCTGTTGAAGTGCTTCATGTAGCAAACTATAAAGGCCTTAATGATTTGAAAAGCAGTCACTCATCATCCATCACTCCATAGCATTTAGTTCTGCAGTGAAAAGCTCTTGAGATGGATGAGGGTGCTTCTTAGGTGCAGGAGAGAACATCTGTCAGCAGTTGTCAATAAAGTCAGCTGTGAAGGGGTTCATTTCTCTCTCTATATATAGAGCCACAAGATAAAAGTGGACTTTTGCTGGAATGTAAATTGTGGTATAAAAGTTGGTATAATGCAATATAGATGCAGTTAGTAGTGCAATTTCCTACACTGGGAGATGTTTGCCTTCACTTTTTTTTTCTTTTTTTTCTTTTACCAGCAGCAAAATGCTTTCAGAAAGTCAGTTTGGCAGGATTGCACAAAGGACTATCACCCATGAAAGTGAAGTGTAAATAACATCTAGAACACTTTAAGGGATTTTTTTTAATTACTTTTGATTTTGAAATTAAAATAAAACTAGATTTAAACAAATGTCTTGACTGATTTCAAGAAAGGAATGTGATTAAGCTTTAAAAAACAGACACCTTCACAATAATTAACACTTTTTAAAAAGGCTTTCAGACAGAAAGCTGAAGTCGTTGAAGGTAAACGTCTCCCACCAGCCATTAACAATTAATCTTCAAGATGACTGCGTCTTGTAAATGTATAATTATTATTATTATTGTTATTATCATTTTACAATATTACTGCATTGCATACGTTAATTGATTATTTTTTTTAAATTTATAACAAGCCATTGTCCCGTTATATTCCTTTTTCAGTATGTTAATCGGCTGCATGTTCTCTCATGTGAGGAAAAAGGGGACGTCAAGATTGGGTTACATGCAACTCAGCGCCAATTATGGCAGAAACAACAGACTGTATGTTTGTTTGTTTTTTCTTATCTCTTGTGCCCAGTTCCCAAACCAGTTTGTCTCCCCGGTGGTTAAAAATTAATAAATAAAAACAAAAAAGAACTGTAGCTACTTTGCATGTTACAGTTGACCCTTTTTTTTTTTTTCGTTATCTGTTTATTATTTTTGGTCTGATTTCACCATTATCCTTTATTGTTTGAATCGTTTCAGTTTATCGGTTTGCATGCTACTTTATATTTTGAGGGTTTTTAATGTACATGATTATTGTCATATGGTGGGTTGTGAAATGCTTTGTATTGGATTGCCTTAAATTAAAATTATTTAAAAAATGACTACTTTTATAAAAAGTTCATGGAGAGTTTTTTTTTATTATTTCATTTTATTTATGTCACTGCAAAACAAAAAAAAGTGACATGCATGATAAACAATGTTTACTCATGCAGTGTAATTTCTGACCTCAGTATCATAAAGACTTTTTGCAAACGTGTCAGTCAGATATATACGTGCACAAAGGGGTCTTGCATCTGCATTTTGCATTTTAACCCTGCATCAATGTCTTTTTTATTTTATATAGTTTTTTGACTTTTATGATATGGCTCAAGTGAGCACTTGCTCCTGCTAAAGCGCTGCACTTGACTCATTTAGCTCTTTGGGGCTTTGGTTCAAATCACTCCCAAGAAGTGTCTTTTACCATACACGGAAACACATTCCTTGATTTATTTTCAGTCCTCGTACCCTGAGACACGGCACAGTCACAGAGTCATTGGCCATTTCTGAAGATGCTTACTTGTCTGTACTTGTGTTCTTGTCAAGCAGACGAGCCAGCAACGAGTAAACTCCTAAATAAAACCCCAACGTCAGGCGAAGGAGGGACACCAAAAGTGATGTAAGCCTCATTTCCCTTCATTACCTAATCGTACGTTGGAATAAAATCATTAATAATTTAATTATATTAAATGGTTTCATTTTTACATGCGCAGAAAGAGGAGGATATAGAGGGAGGAAAAAGGGATGTGAGAAGAGAAGCGGGTGAAAAGATGAATGGAAAGATACAAAAGATGACTCCATTCTGATGTATTATTCATCATTGTGAAATGCTAAAGAATGCAAATGTGTGATCATTTAAATATTGGGTCTTGTGATTTGACACGTGGAGAGTTTTGCTTTTAAATCTAAAATTTTTTTATAAATAATTCATAATGAGTCTGGAAATAATTTCTTAAGATGAATATCCACCCACACATTTGCTGTTAGGTTTCAGCAATAAATATCACATTTCATAAATATAGTAGGGATTCATGGTAAAAACAAGTTATTTCACTTTATTTTTCTTTCCAGTTACACAGGAAAAACTCCTCTTTTTTTAAGGTTTAGAACATTTTATACATTGTTAATGTTTTGGAAAAGAGATCCTTTTTAGGGTTATGAAAGTTGAGATAAATGGTCTGGTGCTACATTACCTGGCAGAGACGGGGCTTCGTTCCTGAAATGAAATTTAGTTTCAAGTGCTCTCGCATCTACACAGAAGAAAACGTCTCTTCTTCGGAGGCCCATTGAAGAAGTGGCAGTGGTTCAGCACCTGACAACCTGAGCTGTCACTCTGGTCTCCGTGATGGGATTAGAAGTCATCATGTCTCGGGAAACCTCTGTCATTAGGGCATCCTCTGCTGTCAGCCATCAGTCAGGTTTCAGACATCAGCAGAAAAGGCTTCGTGTTTTGGGAAATCCTGTCAGGTCTCAGGAGAAAATGCTCGTTTCAAGAAATATGACATTATCCTTATGTCTCATGTAGTGAGTTCAATGAAGTATCTTCATGAGCAGGTTTGTCAATAAAACAAGCTCATAAACAGGTTCATTCTGATTTTCTGCATCACATATTGTGCCTGGTCTCCATAAAAATCTCTCCTCTCACACAAAGTCCCTGAATCTGTGCACTCAGATCCTTTTGTGACCCGTGACCCGTGCTCCAGTTTAAGCTCTTCTCCTTCTACGAGCGAGTGCTTGACCTGACTGACGCTGAGCATGTCGTAATGACGAGGGCTTACCTGAGACATGCTGACTGTTCATCTGATCACTGAGATTTGACTCTGACTCTCTGACAGCTGAGGAAGTTCTTGTATGTTCACTGAACTACTGCTGCGTTAGCCTTTTCATTTGTCATCCATACACAGTATTTTGTTTTTCAAGCAAAAAAAAAACATTTGAGATGAGAAACCACAAATATAAAAGTGAGCTAGTAGACACCTGACAATCGCCACTGAGTGCAGGTCAGGACACAACCATCCCTCTTCTGGACTGAAGCCAATGAGGAAACTAGAAAAGCACTTGGAGAGCGCAGACCTCCACCAAGCAGCACAGGTCCCCCACATGTTGTATTACTCCTACATTTGTTTTTATTATACTGGATTCCTTGACCACGTAAACATACACTTACTTAGCAATTGGAATCACATTGATATCATTATTAGTTTAATAGTTATTTATGAAAATGAACATTTCTGTGATGGAGGTTTTCTTCTGGATCAGCTCCATAACTATTATAGAAACATCAAATCTGTTAACATACTTCTGTTTCAGCAGACTGTCGCTACAGGTTGGTGTTAGTTGCACGTCTGTATCTTCATTTGTTACCTCACAGTGTTGAAAAAGGTGAGAACCCCCAACTTTTCATGTTCCAGATCTTAGGATCCAGAATATTCCAGGATCCAGATCAAACTTTTACACATTATTGATGCTGTCATGACCATGTCCCGTATATATATATATATTTTTTTTTTACTAAGCATTCAGAGCATTTATTGTGGAGATATATACACATATCCTGAAAATGGCGCTATATGCAATGATGAAGAATCCTTTAAAAAATTCCTGGATCCAGACAGGGATCTGTATCACCTCCAAAATCTAATCATTTGTTCGTGTCCAAATTTGGATCTTGAAATTTTTATGAAAATCCATCCATAACCTTTTGAGTTATGTTACAAACAAACAACAAACAAACCAATCCCGGCAAAAACATAACCTCCTTGGCGGAGGTAATACGTTTTGTTGCAGTTCTGCGATTGACCACTAGGTGCTAGCTCCAAAAAAGAGTTAAACTCAACGGACTCCCATGTTAAAAGGGCCAACTTTGCAGCAGAAACAAACATATTTACAGCCTAGTTTGTTTTGTTTTAGTTTTGTTTTGTTTTTTGGTTTCTATAGTTAGATTTTACATCCATGCAGCATATATACATCATCAAACAGCGTACATCACATCTTTTGTCTCTGTCTAGTTGTGCATCATTGGTGGAGTATTTTAGTCCTCCTAACAGAATCATGTACAAATAAGGTTGTTAGATCGAGCTGTCAAGAAGAGCTGAAGGACACATTTACCCGAGCTCTCACCTCTGCACAAGAAAATTTAAATTTGCTGCAAAATCAAATTACATAATAAAAGACAAAGTTGTTGGGGTTTTTTTTTGTAAATCTTGGCACAAACCCACTAGGTAGCATGTATGTAGACACAAAAAAAAGATTTTACATCCATGACTGTAGAAGAAGGGATTTTTGTTTTGTACGACATCAAATAAATTTGTATTAAGCAATAAAACTGACCCATCAGCTGTCATTTGACATGTTTGACTGACAGCTTACCATTGGCTCCGCCGTAAGCTTTGACAGCTTCATGTCCCCTCTTTGCAACACGTCGCCCTGCACAGTTCAAGCAAAAATCCTTGAAACATTGATCAAGTTTACAACAAAACACAAGTGTGTAGAAACAATAGGTGTCAGAACACAACAAGGAAACAAGTGAGGGAAAGATCCAGCTGAGCGTCAGTCATAAAGAGATCAGGCATTTCAAAGTAATCGTCCATTCATTTATCTTAATATATGATTTATATGTTCTCGGAAGTTGTCGTTTTTTGTTTGCTTGTTTTTTGCTGGTTTAGGTCAGTGGTCATTATTGCCCTGTTCACTTGTGAAAACATGCTTCATTGTATTAAGAGAGAAAAGGGCAGGGGTCTTCCAGAAAAGGCAGAAAGGAAAAGAAAGTGAGCCAGACAACAGGTTCTGATAAATATTCTTCAAATAGTGAATTAATTGATTAAGCCTATGTAGGTGCAATGAAAAAATTTCCTATCCACACTCCTAGGAGCTAAGCCCCCCCATCTTTATAGTGACGCCCCTGGCAGACTCATTGTTAAAGAAGTGAATATGCAAATGTAGACTTCTTTTTTATTTTACTTTATGTTTTTAATTAGTCCTCAATAAGATTTGGGTGGAAACTTAAAAATGTCTGGTTTTTTGCAGGTGTTACACAAGATTGTAACATTTAAATTATTCAGTTTGCATCTCAGCAGTCTGCTATGGGGGTGGTAGTGGTGGCAGCTGTCAGAAATCAAATCAAACCCAAAACAGAATGAGAACCAACACTGCGACTGCTCTCAACATGGCTGGGAGCATTCTCACAAGAAACATACAATCTATTAATTTGCCTTCTGAGAAAAAAAAAAAGGAATTAAAACACCAATTTCTTAAAAGTGGGGCATTTACCTGGGTTTTGCTGACGACCCTTCAACAAGGATTTCACTTCTGAAGCAGGTAGGCTTGAACATCCTTTGGAGAATCCCCTACTATATTTAGTTTCTGGGTCAAGGGGGGGAAAGGCTGGGGGAGGGGGGAGGCAGAGATTTTTAAAGTTTTGAAATGAACTTTTGTATAAGTTTCCACACCGTATCATTCCAAGATGAGAGAATAATTCAGACAGACTGACACTACTGATGCTACAAAAAAGTTCTCCAAATAATGGTTACATACTGGTTCAGTACTGCAGGCAAAAGCTGTCAAAACGTCTCTGCAAAGAGGAACAATAAATTCTACTTATAAAAGACTTTGGGATTTAAATAAATAAAATAAAGCGTTTAACTGTTACACTTTACCGAAATACCTTTTTGGGAAACTTTTCAGCTCGATGCTCTATTTGTTGTCACGCTGTCAAAAGAATCACACAACACAGACGATGGCCCCACGAGTTCATAAAGGAGAGCAATTACTTGCGCTTGCGAAGACAGAAAATGTAGGATCAAGGTTACAGTCAGCCGCTAATTAGCTCAGGTTTGTACAAAGACTGGAAGGAGCTTAAAAACATGATCACAGTTATAGCTGGAGGGAAAGGAAATGCCCTCCAGGATTAAATGTCAGCAAATAATAAGGCTGCCTGACGCGTTAGAAAAACTGACTTTGCAATATTAAGTTTTTTTCTATAATATACTGTGACTTGAACAAAGACCTGTTGACTGGCGACCTCCTAACCACCAACACTCAGATGGATAAAAGCTACGTGCTGACACTTCAAAGATGTTTTTATCACCTACTTTTTGACATGCAGGAAGCTCAGTTCCTCAGTTTTACTTGTCCACTTTCAATTCAGAGCCAGGAACTCACATACATGCTGCACCAACTTTAAACAGCAACAGAAACCTGTTATTCCAGAGCACATATGTCAAACTCAAGGCCCGCGGGCCGAATCCTGCCCACCACATCATTTTCTTTGGCCCCTGTGAGATCTTGAAGGATGTATGATGATCATTTATGCTAATGCTTTGTAGCATACATGAAAATATTTACATTTGCAATTATACAAAAGTCAATATTTTACCACAAAAAACATTAAACAATAAAATCACAATTTTACTTAAAAAGTATACATATATATTATTTATACAATTTATATATGTGTAT
>JBAMYA010031107.1:0-15955 GCA_037176975.1 Arrhamphus sclerolepis | reverse complement strand
TTATCATTATGAAGCAGCTGGTAGTTGGTTTAACAAGGGTAACTGTTATTGATTGTGTGTGTGTGTGTGTGTGTGTGCGTGTACAACACATAGAATTAGAAGTAGTAGTAAGCCATCAATGTTCATTTTGTTACCTGGATGTAAATAATGGGTGGAGACATTACAGCTGTTAAAGATATACTGTAGTTTTTGTTGTGAATGGGCCTTAAGGTGGTACATAAAGAAGTTTGAGGACAAGTCACAGTAGAGCTGTCTATCTTAGTGATCTGTAGTTTGCTTGTTTGGCTTCTTCCTAGTGACTAAAAATTAAATTTTGTGATTTTGTCTTTGTCTCGATGATGCCAATGAAAGACAGTCCAATAAGGATAGTTAATCTCAATGCATAAAATTAATTTCAGATTTATTTCCTGAAACATTTCCAACATCAGAAGTGTTGCTGTTCATTCTTCTTCTTTATCTGAAGTTACATTGATTATTTGAACCAGTCCACCTGATAAGCGTGACCAGACTCTAAATCTGTTTCCAGCTGAGCCAGTGGTTTTAGCTGTGATCTATTACCTTTTCTTGGTCAGTGAGCAGGAATGTGTCACACTCTTTCAAGGGCTGAAGGTTGATGTCAGGAAACAATTTGATTATGTCACTAAGTCAAATTACTCAAAGTTTATTGATGCGTTAATATTTCTTGTGATTGCAGTTTGTTTCTTTCTGTGCATCGTTTCACCACTCCCCTTCCTTTCCCACTTCATTTTGATGTTGAGAAAATGAAAAGTTAAAGGTTGCTTGAGCTGTATCTCTCCTTGGTCCTGGTGTATATCAGCAGAAGAACTGGAAATGGAATCAGTGACAATAGGCCCTGCTCAAAAGCTTATTATGAAAAGCACAAATGTCTTCTCTGTTGTCATATAATTTCTGACATTTTGAGCTCTATCTTAGAGGCTATTAGTGTCTAACCTTTGAATCATACTTCCTTTCTTGGAGCCACTTGCTGGAGAAAAAACTAATGCAGTTCTGGCTACACCATTCCAGTTTTTCTTGTAGCACAGTTTGTATTGGTTAGTGTGCAGTCATCCCACTCTTTTCTGTCATTCTTGTCCTGATTCAACGCGTTCTCACTCCTAAGTCGTTATATATTGACGCCTCTGGTTTGCGCGTCACAGTGTTGACGCATTGGGTACCCCTTTCTCGTCATTTTTCGATGCGCACATCCAGCGTCGCATAACTTTCCTACTGCCTAACCCATATCATCTTTTTAACCCCAACCCTCCCCCTTCCCACCCGACACCCCCCACCCCCGCAGCCCCCCGTCAACCTCCCAATCCCAACCCCCACCACCGTATGACCCACCCACCCCCACCTTGAACCCCCAAAGCTCACCCACAACCCCCGCGTCGATTAATGACGCGTAAGGGGTGCCCTTCGCGTCAAAAGGTGAAGCATGGTCAAGCGTCAATATGTGACGGTAAGGGAGTGAGAATGTGTTGCCTGATTGTAGAAAATCACTCGCACAAACTGTCAGCACCAACAAAAGAAGCAGCATACAGTTGTATGTTGGCTCATTCACCTTTTAATGTGAATCTTTCAGTGTCATATTGTTTTTCTGTACACAAACCTGTCAGGAGACAACCTTTTACCTAATGAGTGTTACTATGGAAACATAAGCCAAAGGCTTATTTGTATCTGTGTAGCTCATCTGGAATTATTAGTACAGAGAGAACTTCAAAAGTAAAGAATGACCAGACAAAACAGAGCTTGACCAGTTCATGTGCATAAATGTACAAAGTGATGCCATTTTGCCTTTATATTTTGAGCTTGAAAACATATTTGTTGTACTTCAACAGACCCGGAATAGGTGGGGGTGGATATATGGATGGAACAGTTTTGTCTGTTACATGAGAATAAGATCATTATTGGATGTTTTGAAACCTTTTTGGTGTTTGGCTTTCTACTTTAACATAAGGCACAACTTTAACAACGCTGTGATGTCATCCTCTCATAAGAACAGTATCATTAGTACACACTGCTGCAAGTCGTTTTCAGTATAAATTCTATCATCCACACTGTCACATTCTTAAAAAAGGAAAAGAAAAACTGTCATGTTTCCATCTTCACTCTCAAAATAAACAAATTTGTCTTCATCTCGGTGTCATCAATAGTATGTACCTTATAAATTAATGAGCTGTTTTTTTATTTGTCTATTCATACATATTGTAAAAAGGAAGACACAAGCTTTTTTTAATAACAGCCTGGTCAACATCTCCCACAGTTACACCTGTGAAGACATGATTCATTTCTCATAGACCTTTCTCATTTAGTTAACCTCCATAACAAGATATGAAGCTGCAATCTGACACTCCTTGTCTGTCATGAGTTTAAACCAAATGAATAAATTCTTCAAAAGCCAGTTTGTTTTCAGTTGTAAAAGAAATGAGTAACTTTGTAAAAAATTAGCGTGCTTTCCTTTCAAGGCTGTTATATGAGAAATGTTATTTGAGTGTCATTTCAAACACACATAAAAGGTATAATACTGTAAATTTTCCAAAACGAGTTGCTAAATTTACTGTTGCTAAGTTTGAGACAGTGAACTTGAAATTTTCTGTTGGAGTGTTGCTTAGCAATGTTTCTTTAATCCATCTGATGACTGGTTATTTATGCTGTGAACATATACAGCCATTTGTGGTAGTCCTTCCCTTTTCCATTTATTATTTTATTTTTTATTTTTCTCTTTTCTTTTTCTGCCTTAGTTGATACAGATTTACTTTTTAGCCAGTGACCCATGGCTTCATCTTTTCACACTGGTATCATTTACATCTATGTGTGTTCATGAGAAAGTGATAACAGTGGAAGGAGCAGATAGCTTTACAAAGAGACTGAAATGGCATGCCACGTTTTTTTGTCTTTTTTACACCAGTTGATGAATGAAGCTTGCGGCATTTCAGGACATTTTAACTACACTCCGCAATAGTGCAAATCATCCCTGTATATGAGTTTTAGAATGTACTACATTGCAAGTTCCTAATTTACTGGAATCAATCAAAATATCTGCAGTCCAATACAAACTTGCAAACTCAAACTTCAGTGTGATGAAAATGCAAACAGATATGCAATAGTACAGAGTCAACACTGACTACATTTACATGCAACAATAATCTGTTTATTGACTTCAATCTAATTAAGACATGATTCCAATTGACCTATTGCTAACCACGCCCCGAAACACAGACTGGCCAATCACAGCGCAAAACAGAACAGGCTCCCACTTTAAATCTGACAACTTCAGAAAAAAGCTGTGTTGCCTTCAATAGAACATAACATACCTTCTTAATTTGGAGTTGGTTTGGAAGTTGTTCTTTTATAATTATGGTTGTGCATGGGGCACTTGCAACAGTGATTTGTGTTACCCTGGGAAGTTGGAAGGAAGGGTAATTTTTTTTTCCCTTCCCAAACCCTAAATCAAACCTGAAAAGTGTGAAATGCAGACAGCCTCAAACCCAGTTAAACACCTCAAACATCAACAAGCACAGTTTTGTCTGCTCCAAGGTAATTAAATATGTTTGATAACCATAGTATTATGTTATACTGCCAGCATATGCCAGCTAGTCAACCAATAATGAAAAAACAAAAAAAAACAAAACTAAAACTAGCCAACCTGCTCCATGTTACGTATATAGGCCTACTGCTTTAGGTTCTTAATAAATGTAGTAGTGTATAGACACCTACCCAGCTTTACAGGATCAGTTTGCTCCATTATTTTGTGGTCCTCTGTCTCGACCACCAGGTGATGCGATGGTTTACTCTTGCTCTGCGATCTGTAAGCTGTAGCTTCTAATTTTATCCATATTTTCTTGTTATTTCATTTCAGAGTGAAAAAGACATCTTAAATATATCCTTCAAATCCATACTGCAAGCCCTTCTGTCTGCTCCGATCTGAAATATTTGCCTTATTCCTCCAAAAATCTGACAATATTTCTCCTGGGAGTGCAGTGAGAGTGAGATTGCCATGCAATTCCAGTTGGCTTGTGGGACCTAGCAACTGTAATGAAAGGGGGAGGGGATTGTGATAGGTCAATTAAGGTGTTTACATGAATTGATTTTAACCTATTAATTTCATATTCTATGTCTACATGTTAAGGAGCATAGTTAGATTAAGAGAGGTTCCTTTGTCACTACGGCTTATGTTTGCCATTCCCTCCAGAACTTAAAAGGACAACATCAAAAAAGAAGTTCACCAGCATGGTGATACCTGACAATGTGTTTTGTTTTTCTGCTGATGCTGAAGCTTCAAGTACAGCTTTTTATGTTCAATGTTATATATGCTAATAGACATTGGTGGTTTCTGAAGATTGTCTTGAACATTGTTCACAGCTGTGATTGGTGCAGTCTTGCCTTTGGCAGCCATGTTTGTCATAGGGGAGGATGTGGAGGATACATGGTTCGTATCTTAATAATAAGGCTGCGATTGCCATACTCCACATTGAAGACTGACATGCCCAAAAGGGTGACCCCTCTCGACATTCCCGCGGGGATCCCACGGGATGAGAATTTGTGAATTGAATTATGGCTGCGGTTAGTAACCACCTGTTTTGGCTCTGATTGGCTAAAAGGCTCTCCTCTGATTGGCTATTTGATGCATGATAGAGTGGGATGGGACAGGAGTCTCATCCCACTCCACTCCACTTCCATGTCACCCTCTACTCCTGTGCCTTAATCTGATTAATGCTTACTCCGACTTTGACCTTAATTAGATTAAGGTTCAATCTATCAATCAAACTTTATTTATAAACCGCTTTTCATACGGATGTAACGCAAAGTGCTTTACATAATAAAACAGCAAATAAAACGACAGCAAAAAAAAAAGAAAAGAAAAACTAAAAAGCCATCACACACCCAAGGATATAATAGAAGTTAAAAAAAAGCACACAAACTCAGCACACATAGCAACCCCCCGTCCCTCCACCTCCTTTGACTGTCATCATTGGCACTGCTTAACCAGGTGAGGAAACGATATCTTGGGGATTAGTCCATAGTCGAGAGCTACACCACCTACAATCACTGAGATCGACAACACAGGACAGGTGCAGCTCTAGACGTGGAGAACCCCATGAGGAGAACACTGGAGTTAAAAGTAGATAAAATTTCAAAAAAACTTAAAACCAATAAGAGCAACTAAGAAATAAATAAATACCTAAATGAATGACTATACAATTAAATTACTGTTAAAATAAACTAATAAACAAATGAGGAAATAAAATAAATAAACAATAGTTCAAATAAATGAGTAAGTACATAAATAAATATTATTCAGCTATAAGCCAAGTTAAAAAGGTAGGTCTTGAGCTTCTTTTTAAAAATGTTAACAGGTTAACATGTTAACAAGGTTGGAGTATTGTAGTCCATATAAACACAATCAATGTTGCAATTTTCATTTCAAAAATCTCCACACAAACTCTTCTGGGTAAATGTCAGAACTGCACACTGGCCTGTCCAGCACCAATTTTATTAACCATGTTTTTAGGATGTGTGTAGTGGGCTTTAGGATTGCCTTGTTGAATCATCGCTTTTATTCTTTGTTCCAGAGCATACAACACCCACTTCTTCCCCCCAAAAAATCTGTACTGTCCATAATACAAATTTCTAAAGCATGAATATTCTGTAGACATTAATGTAATATTCTGAGACATCAGTGATGCCTCTGGGCAAGATTATCCTGTAGTTTATTTTTTGCACAGTAAAATTTTAATTTACATTTTCTCCTTCCTTTGACTTTTCGTGTCTATGTAATATGACACTTCTGGATGATCAACACCTCCAATCCAATTCAATCCAACTTTATTTGTAGAGCACTTTAAAACAAACACAAAGGACCAAAGTGCTTTACAGAAGAATAGATAAAAACAAAAATACAACAAAATCAAAGAATAAAAACACAAAGATAGAAAAGATTTTAAAAAAAGACATATAACAGAAAAACAATAAAAAAAATACATCACAAATATTCAAACATAAATAGTTCCTTTAAACAGGCTGTGGCTTTACAATGTTGTGGAATCAATTGTCCCAATTTATTGTTAACTTTAAGAACCCTATCAATAATATTTCCTCTGTGTCATTTTGTTATCATTCCAGAGGCGTACAGATGTCAAGTATTTCACTCAGTATCACACAATGCATTCTGTTTTATGTTGTTCACAATGTAGCTCTGTTTTAAGTGTCTAATTTAAAAATATTATCGGTATTTGACAGGCTCATGCATGAAATGTCAAGCTAGTCATTGCAGGTTTTAGCCACATCTCAACATACTTGCTCATGTTTGAAATTTCATTAAGTTGGTGGGAGGTGTTGGGTCCCAGATAATTTCTAATGACCACAATCATGGGTTTCTATTATGGATTACCAAAACCGGCAAGCTGCAGTTCTCGTCTTTGATGGCCCACAAAGCAAGCTGGAGAAAATGTAGCTATATAATCACACATAACTAATGAATGCAAAATTGAACCACAATGTTGCTAATTAAGCACTGAAAGAGCTGTTCCCTTTAGGGTTGTTTCCATGACAACCTTACATCAATAAAGGAGAAAAAAAAGTCCCCATTTGTTTGCATGAGATCTGCGCTTGGTTATTATTTAAGGCAGTGTCATTGATGCTACAATTAGGAAATATTACTGGCTTGAAGTCAGATGTCAGTCATTCCCTTTCTTTTTTTTTTTTTTTTTTTTTTTTTTGACTTTTTGACATTTTGGCTTTATTTAGTACTGTCAGTCTGTCTTAGTGTCATTTCTGTGGTTCAGAGTATTTTGACATTACAGGCCAAGATGAGATAGAACTGAGAATTATCCAGCTTTTACATCTTTATCTTCACCAAATTTTGCATTTTGGTGCAACTTCTGTACCTCTTAAATAGATGTCTTTTTGCACTAGTTCAAATCATCTGCCCTCTCTTTCCAGAATGTGCACAATAAAAGCCTTAGTGTGTCCTTAATCCTTTGAATGCAGATGGGATGGTGGGTCATGAGCTGAAGAGCTGACTGATTGTTGAGCCTTGCACTTGCAGAGGATTTGTTTTGTCTTCCATTCAGAAAGGTCTGCTCTCCTTCCTGTAAGAGTTTCAAGGTGTGAATGACCCTGCAAGCACTTAAAAGCCTCACCATCAGAACCAAGAAAGATGTCTTATCGCCTTTTATTTCAGCACTTTCCAGTTCATGAAGTAGGCTGACTCATATTTTCAAAAGTATATCATCCTGCAGTGGTGGCTTATCTTGGCTTTCAATGTGCAGAAGGTCACAAAAATATAGTAAATGTTCCTGTTTTTCAGACTAGTTTTTAACACAAGCTCATGGCTAAATATTTGCCCACATAACCTTGGTATTTGGTTCCTGCTTTGAGCTTATGAGTGATTAATCACTATAACTTAAGAGCTGCTCTTAAAGGTTACTCCTACGCTTTGCTGTGAGTTGGTGGAAGTTGCTTTAGATTTATATTTGGAACTTTTATGTGTTTGTAAAGATGAAGTATTACAAGATATTCAGGCGTGTTAGGGAAAAGTGTAAATGTTCTTCTCAGATGAAATCAGGCTCTACCTCTTGTGAAATGTTTACTAAGCTAGCTACAACGTATGACTATATTACTTGTCTACTGACAGAAGTTGAAGTTGAACCTGTGCTTCCCCAATCTGGAATCTTCAGGAGTCTCTGCCTACATGTTTTAGAAGTTTTCTTGCTTCACCACTCCTGTTAATAGCCATGAATGTGTTAGAATAGAATTTCATTATTTATTGAGCAAAAATGAAGCAAGGAAGGAAATCATTTGTCCAATGCTAAGTATTCCTTTTTCAGAGGGCAAGTTTCAGTCATGTACAACACAAAAGAAGAAAAGATGTAAACATTAGTCTTTGATAAGCAATCGTTGCTGTACATCTGTTTGGAAAGTGTTATAAAACCATTTCCAAATAATTAGGAATCTTTGGTCATAGGCTTGCATTAAGGCACTTTGTGTCACTGCCTTTTTACTCTGTTTGTGCTTGAATGAGTTGCTAGCTTCTTTAGCTCACTAAAATTTTGTCTTCAGAAATCTCTCTTCCTTGTCACATATTTCACAATTCAACACTTTATTAAACTTATTTCTGTACATCCACCTGATTTCTTCATTTGCTTGGATATTTTGAGACAGTACGCGCTTTTTATCTGCATTTCAAAAGTCTGCTAGCTTAACCATGGCCACCAGTTCTCATTCTGTTTCTGTTGTGCTCACTTGTTCAACTCACAAACTGGAAGCATGTCTCTGAACCATTGAGAGCAAAGCTAATACACTCCCGTTAGCTGGTGCAGGCCAGCCTATCACAGGTCTTCTCATTCAGCCTGTCAGGAGATAGATATCAGTAATGATGAAGAAAAACTCCAAACTTAAGCTTGTAGCTCCCCACCAACCAGTTCATGCTTCCAATAAATTTTCTCAAGTTATCGAGATGCCTGCTGTGAGACAAAACCTTTCTGGCAACTCCATTTCCAGAAACATGGCTTCAGATACTGGTGACTATAGTCAAATGAATTCCTGGGGCCAAAACAGGTGACATAGAGCCCTCTGTAAAACTGCTGACTAAGGATGAACAAAAGCAAATTCAGTAAAATTACTAAAATGAGTGTTATTCCAGTGTGTAACTTCCCCAAAACAATGTTGTAGTCTATAATTTTCTCTGCACCCCCTGCAAAATCTGACCAGTGATGACATCTGACCCACCTGTTGACCTTCAACCACTGGTTGTCTATGTGATGTCCAGAAAATGGTGTGGGCTATGTGGATAACTGGAAGTCTTTTTGTTGAAAAATCTGGTCTGATTAAGAGAGATGGCATTCACTCCACTTTGGACGGGGCAGCTTTCATTTCTGGAAATAAATGATTTTATTAGCCACTCAAAAGCTTTGCAATCTAAGGTTGAGACCAGGATGTAGAGTTGCAACTTTTCAATCTTCTCTGCATCCTCTGCCCTGTTACTTTTCTCTCATCCCATAGGTACTGCATTTTCTTTTGCTATTTAAATTTTACCACAAATAACAACACAAATTCAACATTAACAATTTAGGAATGTGCTAAAGTTATAAATAAAGACAACAACAAAATGTGAATATAATCACAAAAATTAAACAAAATAATATTTTAAATAGCCTAACTAAAACTTTCAAAATCCATTGGAATTGACCTATCCCAAGCCCCGACCCCCAAAACGCAGACTGGCCACTCACTGTGCAACAGAGAACAAAGCTCCCACTGAAAGTCTGACAATTTCCGGAAAATCCCTGTTGACATCAATAGAAACATAGCATACTTTATTAATTTTGAGCTGGTTTGGACATTGTTTTTTTGTTTTTTTAAATTATGGTTAAACGTTGTGCCTGGGGCACGTGTAACAGTGACTCACGTTATCCTGAGAGGTTGGAAGGAGGCGTTTTTTTCCCTTTCCAAAATCAAAATCAAACCCCGAAAAGTGTAGACTGTGGATTAATCTTTGTGGACGGCCTCAAACCCAGTTAAACACCTCAAATATCAACAAGCACAGCTTTGTCTGCTCAATGGTAAGTAATGCTTAATAACCGTGGTATTATGTTATACTGCCAGCAGATACAAGCTAGTGAACCCAAAATGACCGTAAGGTATGCTGCTAACCTTAAGTCCGAGCCTACCTTTGTTAGCTTAGCTATGTTATTCATGATGCACTTTGCTAATGATAAAATACCGTATTGTTAACAAGCTGACTTTTACATTCACATGTTACAGTCAGGCTCTATCTGAATAACATTACCTTAACCCATTAAGTACTAAACACGCCTGCCAAAAATGAAACCATTTCATTAATGGGTTAATGTCAAAACGTTAATACTAATTTTTATTTTAACAATTGAAGCACTTTGTCAGTGGGAGGCCCAGTCTCCTGTACCCACATCCAGCTCCTGCTCTTCCTGATGGTAGAGGAAATGCAGTGAGATGTTGGTCACCTCCAACTTAAAGTAAGTCAGACACATTTCAACTAAGTTATACATTTAGTTGTTTCTTTATTGAATATTTTAATATAGAAAGAAGTGGTCAATGGCACTTGAAATAGTAAAATGAATGGACCAGTTTGTGATTAAGTATGTTATAAGCTCAAGCTTGAATAACTTTAATTTAATACAAATAACTGTATAAATTTAATTAACACAACATCAAAGCAATATCAAAACTTGAAATAATAAGACACCACCTTCATATTTACAGAGTCAGGCGTGAGCCACCAGGTGTAGCCACAGACAACACAGAAGAGACAGAAACAGAATCAGTGGAGGTGACAACTACAAAGGAAAGTACTACGCTGACTGAGAGGGGTAAGTGTCTTGTTTATTGTGACTCTCCTCTCCACTTCTCCTTGTGTCCCATCCTCTCCCCTTTCTTCCATTCTCTTCTTCACTTCTCTCGTGTCCTATCCTCTCCACTTCACTTCTCCTCTCCTCTCCTACCCTCCCTGGTACGTGAAACTCTTTACTGCATAGGCCAGGAAGCAAGTACTCAAAGAACCAGTCTAATTTTTTGGCACATTCCTAGATCAAGGTGAATGCACACCAAGTGATAGTCACTGCCACACTTCAGAAAAAAGTCACACCATAACATCTCAGTTATCCCCATCTCCTAAATGGATGGGATTGGGATTCACGACAAAGCAACATATCTGAACTGGTTTCCAGTGACTTCTGTGTACTGGGGTGCAGCAACTGGCTCAAGCTCCAGGCCCCTCTTCATTGCCTTAGTTTTTACTGACGACTTCTTTCTCAGCATGCTGATGGCAAGCTGCTCAAAGTCTGCTTTCCTGGAGCACACTCTTGAAAGAAGACGAAGTAAGACAAGAAGAGCGGACACGATGCCACATGTTGTTACTGCTCTATTGTCTGGTTTCCTTTTCCCGTGCCTCTGATTCAGACTTAGAGATCATCATTTCAATGTAGCATTCCATCTGATCTTTTGTTAGGACTGTAGAGAAATTCCTTGACTGTTATGGTAAAGGGAATACTGGAAAATGATCAGTTGGGTTTGACTGCAATTGCTGTAAATTATTAACATTTTTTATCTTCCTATTTTGTGTTTATAAAACACTAATTTTATTCCTCTGTTTCCAGAGTGTACAGAGGATCAACCTCAGGTGACAGAAAGACAGGATGAAATGGAAAGATTGAAGACTGCTTGATCAAAAAGAAAAAGAAATTGACTTATTGAGAGAGAAACTAGAAGCTTGCCATGCTTGTACAGGGACAACATCAAAGAAAACAAACCTGACAACTACAGAGCAGAGTTCCTGACAACATTTGTGGTCCTTGATTGTACAGACAAAAATATAGAAACCAAGCTCATTGTAACTACAAAGTCTATCAACACACTTAAATATCTCATAGCATGTGATCCTCATGGCTCCATTATGTTTGTGTCTACACTTTACACAGGATCAGTTTCTGACCAAGAACAATATTTAAACAATGCAAAAATCAAGGATTTACTGAAAGTTCTGCTTCAGTGTGTCTACCTTGAGGAAGGTGATGGAGTTGTGGTGGATAAGGGTTTTCTCATTGAGAAAGATGTACAGGAGCTTGGTCTAAAACTAAACATTCCTCCCTTTGTCAAGTAATATATTCAGATTTACTTATTTTGTTTTCTAATATCTGCTGCCCAAAAAAAAAAAAAAAAAAAGAATCAGAGAAGGGAATTACATGTCAATTCAACATTTATTTTCGGCCAAAGGTCCATTCCTCTGACACCAACAAGGGGATGCCAGGGAAAATGAACATAGAGGCCTGTTTCTGAGGGTTTTTATGAACAGAAGAGGGGGAGGTCTTCCTCTGATTGTAAATTCCAAACTTATCTGGCTTCACCAGAGGTGAAGGTTTGACACTCAATTTTGAATCTTTAAATTATCTTATTCCTTTTCATTGTTCAACCTAAATAATAAGGGAAGGCTCAAGTCACCAACTTGTAAAAGTCATGAGCCATCAAAATTTGTGAAAAATACGGAGGATCCTTCTTTAAAGTAAGTACTCAGCAGTTACAAAATGTAAAATCTTCTACAGAAAGTTTAAACCATTTAACCAAATATTAACAATTTGCAGGATGTAACGGGTGGTCTATAAGCCCAATTGCATCACAAATGATTTAATGAAAATTCGGCTCACTTTCAAACAGTTCAAAAAAATCACAGAGGCAGGAAGCTTGGCCTATGCAGGCAAAGGTTCGGTACCAGAGACACAAAATGCGCAGGCAGACAATCTGACGAAGAGCAGGCCACAGAACTACAGTCCAGAAAATCAGTCCAGACAACCAGCTAACAGGAATCCCAAAGAATGTTCGCAGAAATCTTAGCCATGGACAAAAGGTTGCAGATGAGTGCCAAGAAGATAGACAGAAATGCTTGTATGGCAAAGTGGAGAGTGTGGAACTGGTAAATACTGTATATGCTGGGCTGATGATGAGGAGCAGCTAAGTGCACAGGTGAGTGGAGTTGGTTGACAAGGTTGTAGTGGAGAAGTACTGGCAGTGAGTGATGGAACTATGACACAGGAGACTTTAAGATTTTTTTTTTTTTCCATATACTATTTTTTATCCCTGTGGGGAAATTCATTATCTGCGTTGTTGGACCCAGGGTGGTGGGCTGCTGTGGTGCGGTGCCCAGGGAGCAGGTGGGGGTTTTGGGTGCCTTGCTCAGGGGCACCTCATCTGATGTGGAGAGGCACTTGTTCAGGCACTCCCCCTGCACACATCATTGGTACCAGACAGGGATTGAACTAGTAACCTTTGGGTTGCCAGCCAAGTTCTCCAGGCGGTACGCCATGGAACCACCATCCCCCTACATTTATTGAAAATCCTGAAAAACACCCATTAAGCTCTAGGTTAGGCTTTTCTCAAAATGTGCATAGTCCTACTCATTACGCAACAAACAGTATTCCCACATAACCCAGTCTTATCATATTTAATAACTTGAATTTAAATTAACTGACAGAACAGAATGTGACAGGAAATTTCATTATAGGTGTTTATCAAAGTATGCTGTAACTAGGTTTAAAGAAACAATTTCATTGTAATATACTTCCTTGTATCCCATTGTAATGAAAGACAGCTACACAGACTTTAAACCTGCACAGGTTGATTGCCTTAGTGACAGTACTATGCATACAATACTTGACAAAGAGAAAAAAGAAAAGAACCTAATCAGTAAAAGGAAGCTGTCACCATGATTTAATTCAAAGCTGTGTACCTTAAAACAAACTTCAAGAAAGCTGGAAAGGTTATGGCGTTTCACTAACTTGGAAGAATGTCATGCAGTCTGAAAAGATAACTTTTTAATGTGTAAAAAAAAAAAATGCTATTCACAAAACTAGTATTGCTTGTTATTCAACATTAAGGGAGGAAAATAAGAGTAACCCCAGCTTTTTATAACCGACACAAATTTCAGAAATAAAGCTTGGGGAGTGGGTGAATCTGGTATGACTGTTTGTGTGGGCTATGAACAGCGCTGATGTAAGGCGGGGAAACGAGCTGGTTCGAGCCAGTGTTTTTTAATTTAGCCACCGCTGATTACCACCACTATATCGACTTGACGTAGTGACTATCAGAACAGCTGACTAGGTGGAGCAGGAACCAGGTCTCCTTTCATTCAGAACACTGGTTACTTTTTCTCCATTACCCACTTTCTTTGAACAGCTCCAGCTCCATTGAAGCTCTCTTTTGGTCTCCACCTTCCCTAGGGTCCCTTTCAGAAAAGAGGTCCAACACACTGAGTTTCTACATGACCCGTTTTCTGGGTTTGTTTCAGAAAGCGTGTCAGGTCTGCAGCTGTTCATTGTTTATTTATCCAATGACAACGACCGGGATAACAGTCTGGTCTCTGGGGGATGGGAGTGGTGGCGCTACGTTCCCAATAGGGTGTTCCTAATGCCCGTCATAAGTGACGTTAGAGGAGCCACCTTGGATGACAAGCAAACTGCTGCGGATATACTTTGTCTGCAAACATCACAGATTGTTACTCCTCATAGAGCCAAAGTAATAGCTACGATGGTGAACTTTTGTGCTGTTATTGGTTGTGGGATGAGATTGAATTGTGATACTGGCTGTTTTCCTTCCAAATACCGACCATTATCACACACCAAGGACTTGAGAGCAAGGAGGTTTCAACAAAGAGAAGAGCAGCTTGTTCTTGTATTTCCATGGATGACGTGCTAGAAAGCAGCATAAAATACTTGAGAGTCTGCGATCTTCACTTTGTATCATGTAAGATGATGCTTAAATGTATGCAGCATTTGTTTTTGGAACATAGAACCATTTAGTGGTGCTGTGGCAAAGAGCTTTCTACACAGAGTCGATGCTCTATGCTAGGCTACGTGCTCCCTGCTGAGAACTGCTGTGGAAACTCCATTGTTCAAATTTTTTTTCCATTATTAAAAAAAACCCAAAAGAAGTGAAAGAAAAAGAAAAGCCACGGTTCCTCAAGATCAGAGTCGTGTACAGCCGGTTTGGAGCCTAAACAAGGTGACCAAATCTACATAGCTGATGTCCGACTATTTGTAACGATTCTTGAAAAATTCTGTACTTGGACTAAAGTATGGGTCGATATGGTCAAAAACTTGACATTTTTCTGTATCTTGAGCCTGATCTACTGGAACCGAAAGCTTTAAATACTTCGCCGTGATGTTGTTGCTCAAGTTGTTTGTCATCCAAGCGGGCGACAAAGCAGCTCTGCTATCATTTGATGACGTTATTAGGAATACCCTATTGTCCTGGCGTTGAATTGCTTTACAACACTCCCTGAGCAACGGAAAATCAAATCAAATCTTTAGTTATAAAATGCTTTTCATACAAAAGTAACACAAAGTGATTTACATAAAAGCAATAATTAAAAACAACATCAACAGAAAAAAAGAACAACTTAAAAGCCATCACACACCCAAGGACATAATAGAAATTTCATAAAAAGCACCCACACCCAATCATCCCTTCTCTCTCTCTCAAGCACACAAACTCAACACACATAGCAACCCCACCCTCCCTCCACCTCCTTTGGCCCCATTCTGAACATACTGCTATCTTGGCACTGCTGAACCAGGCGAGGAAACGATATCTTGGGGATCAGTCCACGTCGCGAGCTACATCACTGATCAGCGACACAGGACAGGTGCAACTCCCAACGTGGAGGACCCTCATGAGAGGAGAAGCATAAACGTGTCTCCGTCAATCCAACTGCGTGTCTCCTAGGTGACAGAGACAGAGAAACATAAACCAGTTTTTAGATCTATTTAGATTTATTTATTTAGATCTATTTCTAGACTATCTAGTCATTTGGCCAAACATTTTCCATTTAGTACTACTGTGAAGAATGTTGGACAAGTTGGAATAGTAAATCACACACAAGTTTCTAGAATTGTCTTCATCCACTTTCATAAGATTGCATAGGGAAATCCTAGTTTAGAGTAATACAGAGAAATCTACTCATTTGTCATATCAAGACTGGACTACTGTCACTATAAATTCTTTAATAATAGGATGTCCTAAAATTACTCTGTACACCCTCCAGCTGATTTGAAATGTTGCTGACTAATCTTTCTATATTTGTTGTTCCTGTCATCTCAGATCCTCACTTCAAGGTGGTTAACTGCCCTCCTTGGGTCTTGTTCTCCAGGAGATGTTTTATCCATGAATTTATTGTTCAACAGTGAAAACATTTTTTCAGAAGTGAAAAAAAATTGAGCCAATCTTCTAAGAAAATTTCTGGCCATGTAATGCTGACAGAACAACGGAAACTGAAGTAAATCATGAAATATAAAGAGTTCAGTTCAATTTATTTATATAGCGCCTATTTACGACAAGTCATCTCTAGGCGTTTAAGAAACCCAGAGCTTGACCCCCGAGCACATGGCAACGCCATCAGTGGCAAGAAAAAACTCCCTCATGGGAAGAA
>JBAMYA010031056.1:0-15960 GCA_037176975.1 Arrhamphus sclerolepis | reverse complement strand
TGATGTGTTTGATTCCCTCCATAAAGTTAATTTCAGTTCCTCAAAGCTCTGAATTATGATAATGCAGCTTGTTCGGTAAAATAAGGTGATCGCTACGTCATTGAAAACGGTAACGTGCACTTTTACGTGAACACGCACAAACTCTGAGTAGGTTAACAGAGGTTCAACAAATCAACTTCAGAACCACCTTCATAGTACAGAGTAAACCTGGTTTAGTCAACCCCGGGTTTGCAGGTTAACTCCAGGTTACATCTGGGTAAGTTAACCTGCTTCCTAGTCCAGGTCCCTGAACTCACCACGATGTAATCAAACAGAAACAAAACTAAAATTCATGATTGAAGTTGGAATTGTTGTCAAAAAGGTCTTTTTCTTTTTCTAAACTTTATCTGACATCACTGGTAAAAAGTTTCAGTGACAATGTCACGATTTTTAGAGCCAAAAGCTGTAATTTTGTAAAAATCTGCAGTTTATAACAAACTGTCATATGACACTAAACATATGACAAAATTTTTGATTTTATGACAAAATTCCAAAACGTAAAAATTTTTCGGTACAAAGTCGTACTTTTATGTCAAAAAGTCACAATTTGAGACATTTATGACGGTGAGATTACGAGATTAGCAATTTACAACAAAAAGCTGGAAATCTTTAGATTTGTCATTTAAAAAAAAATATACACATATGAGATTTTTGCATAAAAGGTGAGATGTTACAAAAGTTACAATAAAAAATATGTTTTAGGATATAAAGTTATGATTTTATGTCAAAATGTTTAGATTTTGCAAAAGTTCATATTTTATGGCAAAATACTAATTTGAAAATGTTGAAAAATTCACTTTTCTACAAATTTTTTTTTCAATTTCAGATTTTTATAAAGAAGTTGATATTACAAAAATCACACTTTTGTTCCATGAATGTTGCAACACTGCGTATTAACAGATGGATCGAAACAGCTGATTGTGCCGCTTCCTAACGAGCTTAAATACGTTGGTGTCGTTTCAATAAAGTTTCCTGATGCTGAAGCTGATTCGGGTCATTTGTGTCTTCCAGGTGGTCCAGCAGCTGAAATGAACTTCAGTTCTGATGGAGCAACCAGCGTTTTATTTTCTCTATTCTCACTTTATTGAATGAAGTTGTGAAACATTTTTGGTTTTTTTTTAAAGAATTTCCAGTAAAACAGAACAAAAATAAAGCTTTTGTCCTGGTGTGTCGGCTGTTTTCTTACCTGC
Organism: Arrhamphus sclerolepis; assembly: GCA_037176975.1. Classification (NCBI taxonomy): domain Eukaryota; kingdom Metazoa; phylum Chordata; class Actinopteri; order Beloniformes; family Hemiramphidae; genus Arrhamphus; species Arrhamphus sclerolepis. The sequence goes on along the minus strand of JBAMYA010031056.1, from coordinate 14,731 downwards.
CATTGATGGTCAAACGTTTTTATAAAGTTGCTTTAATTAAAATTTCTTTTCCAGAGGAGAAAAAAAACCTTCTAATTTGAATTTACAGAACAAATATCTGCAACGTGTTCAAGTCACAAGTCAACAGGGTCAAGTCACAACTCAAGTTGCAAGTTACAGAAGTATCAGAATAATGTCCAAGTGACTCGAGACCTGTGGTTAGTGGCTGAACTCGTACGTAAACAGAAGCTCTTCATTTGTTTTTATTCAGAGAAAAGTGCTCGTCGTTTTTTAAATCAGCACAGAACACATCAGATGGAGGGATGTCAGCATCTTTATTTACGCGTCAGCGTTGCCCCACTCACACACAGCCAATCACACGCCGCCACACGTTCTCTCCTGAAAACGACTAGAAAGACTCGGACACGCCCACAGCGTCAGACGTGGAGCACGAGAGAAAAACTGTACAGATGTTGGTTTTTGTTGTTTTTAACACAGTTGTTTCAGGAAGTCCGTTTTCCAGACGGTCGTTAGCTACTTTTTTGTGATCTTTTTTTAAATGACCTTTACCTCCATCCCATCAACTCTGCTCCGCGAGGGAACAGCAGCAGCTTCGCAGCACTGAAGTCCAAAGATTGTCATCGTAATGCTGGAATGTCTGGCTACAGTCTGCGTCCAGGTAATGAGACAAAATCATAAAAGACCCTCAGGAGTCCCAACATCTGCTTCTACGTGTTCTTCTCCAGCTAAAAAAAAAAGTACAAGTTGGTCTGTCGTCTGAAAGCCTGCACACTAGACGGATGTTTCACCCTGTGAAAATACTCAGATTGTTGGTAAAGGCACAATATTCAGCCATGAGGACAGAGGGCGCCGCTGCGCCTGCGACCCGCAGAAGACGGTCTGGTTTTTCTTCCGTTTTTTTGTTCAAAGCGCCGATAGAAACGAAGGAGTTCTTGGTTTTTCCTCTTTTCATTTGTCCAGTTTGAAAGAATCTGTTATCTTACTGAGGTTATTTCAATAGTCTTTCAAGCCCCCCCCACCCCACCCATCTCTAGCTGTTTACGGTTAAAAAGGGAAAAAAACAATCATACACAACAGTTGTGGACCACGTCGTCCACGAGTCCATCATATTTATCGGGTGATGAAGGCTACGTGTTTAAGGGGCTCAAAAGTTCATGTTCATGCGTCTGAAGGTTGTGTAGGTTTTTAAAATTTAACCACGTTTGAAGCGTCTGTGTGACTTTTACTGATGAAACAGTAGAATTATAATACAAAGTGTTTTTATATCAAGATTTTATTGTCTTTAAATGAAAATACCGTTTGGCTCATGATGCGATGCAGGAATCTGCACTTTGAGGATGTTCATTCAGCTGGTCGGTTTCGTAGGAAGAAAATCCATAAAATGGTAATATTTTATAATAAAGTAGAAGAAAATGAATGTCAGAATCATTAATTAATGTGTGAAGAAATAAAGCCCCAACAGTTTCAATGATCATCAACATGGCTGAAGTCCAGATCTGACCGCTGGTTCCTGTCCTAATGGAATTTAAACATATATGACTAATTAGTATAGCACTCTGCAGATGAAATTATTTCATAATAATCTACGTACAGTGTTCATGCATGTAGGTTGGTAGAATATTATTCATTCATTTATAATAATCATGACAATAATAATATTCTTTTTTTTTAAACCAAATGTAAGATCACTTCTTTAAAATGTTACCATAAAGGGTAAAATGAACCATATAAATCTGCTGAGGTTGGAGAGTGGAGACATTCAAGAATTTACGTCATCTGAAGCTCTAAATTCTTTTATTTTATTTTTTATTTAACTGTCAAAGAGTTGAAATATTAAATTAAAAAGTTATAATTTTGCAATGTTTACAATTTTATGGAAACATTTGAAGAATATGGGAACAGTTGCTGAAAATATCTGCAAATTTCATATAACTGCAACGGTGACGAGCCGCCGTTTAATGTCCAAAAGTCACAATTTAGCAAAATTCTGATAAAATTTAGCTTTTTAATGCAAAAAGTTTCAATATTACTATTCTGCAATTCTGTCATTAGGAAGCATAACATAAATGTTCATTGTTATGCAGATGATACTCAGTTGTGTTTAACGTTGCAACTGCATGAAACTAATCAATTAACCTAATTAAATGTTGCATTAAAGATGTTCAGACCTGGATGATGGAAATTTCCTGCTTCTTAATTCAATAAAAACACTTTATTAATCTTCCATAAAACAAGTGGCACTGTAGGCAATTGAGAAATTATTAAAAGTTGTAGAATTTGTGATTTTGTGAAGCACTTGTGAAAGATGCTAAATAAATAAAATTAATTACTTACTTAAGCAAACCAAAAAGGATAAATAATATCAAATCACTCATTAATTTAAAAAAAAGTTCCTTGTCTGAGAGGAGAAAATGACATTAATGCTCCCAGTTAAAGAGAAACATTAACAGCCTTCACTGATACCTGATCAATATCGGATCAATACCCTAACGCTGACCCGTTTACTGGTCTCTTTAGGCCATGACGCATCCAGTGTTCGATATCTACGACTTTAAGTACTGAGCGCTTTTGGTGAACTTGAGTTGTGAGCTGTGAGTCAGGACCCAGCAGAAACGACAAACGCCTCCACCTCCTGCAGCATCCGGATCAACCAGAGCCAGGTTCAGCCGGACCATCTCTGGTCCAAGTCCACCAACTGAGTAATTAAAGAGCAGGCAGCTGATCACGGCGCCGCCGGACGCAGCAGAATCTGCATTCAGAAAATCCAACCATAAACCATCTCTAACGTCCTCTGGACGACTGTGCTGAAGGGAACATGGACCTCAGTAGCGCAGGTAGATTTTTTTCTGCCTCCCATCGATTAAAAACCTGAATGAACATCTTCCAAAGGTGCTGATTCCATTTTTTTTGTCTTCATCACCAGCAGGCCATTTGCTCACAGATGTAGTTGAGTGAAAGGTTTAATCTCAATTCATATAAACTCTTAAAACGTGGCCATGGAGACTAAAACAAGAGATTCTTGTGGTGCAGACCAAGAAACCGGTAGAGGTTGGATCTTTACCGAGTACAGCTACTGAGGTGGCCGCTGAAAAACCAGCTGATGCAGGAAATAGGAATCAAACCAGAAACCTGCTCCATCAGCTACTGGCTCTGCTGAGCCTGCAAAACCATCAAAATACCAGAGTCACGTTTAAGGAATGAGAATTTTAGGGCACCTCTACAGGAAACGAGTCCCTGGGGCCTTTTCCAGCCCACTTCTCCAGGGTCACTATGAAGCAGGATGAAGATTTGGAAACAGCTACCGTTATTTTTGTTGCCTCTCTTCAAGGTCCGTGGCTGTAAAAAATAAAACGTAGCACAGTTGGAGATTATTGGGATAGATTGAGAGAACTATATACTTTTTGTATTCTTCTTTTTTGCCATCATTGTTCATTTTTCTGGCAAATGGTGAACGGCGCCATTGAGTGCTTTGGACTGGTATCTTGTCGAGTCAGTGGATCCCACCAGGTCCGTTGCTGCGATGTAGATGCAACAGCTGAACAGAGTGTTACAGTTGAAACCTCCTGTCTTTTTTGTTTTTCTTTCTTTTCTTTTTTTTTAATCTAGGGGTGGATAATAATTCAGTAATGATATATAGTGTAATAGAAGGTTTTTCAATAATAACCCCTCAGCCCCCAACATTTAAACACATTTCTGATTGTACATTATTATTAAGAGAATGCCAAGAAGTTTGTGTTTCCTGGTTATGAATTTAAATAAAAGTTGAACATTGATTTATATTATTATTATTATCATCATTATTATTATTAATAATAATAAACATTTTAATTTCTAGAAGATTAGTTTTATAAGAAGAGGTTTTATGGATTTGGCTATTTCATTTTCAGAGCTGAGTGGGTACAGTTATACTTTCTGCATATTTGTGGTTGTTTCTTTGTGGTTTTTATATTAACAATATTGACTAAAATAAGAAATTCTGGCTCTATCGTGCAGCCCTAGTTTGATCCTGAACCCACGTACGTGGAAACCTGCCTGTCCTCAGCTCTTCCATCAATGTGTGGAAGGAAAGGAAAGCCCTGCAATGTGTGATTAAAACAGCACGCCGCCTGCTCCTGCTCCAGGACATTCATCTACCAGGTCATCAGCAGAGCACACAACGTAATGACGACCAGCCTTCACACTCCCCGACAAGTGTGAAGTCTAGAACAACAGGACTGACCAACTGGTTTGTAAATCCATGTGTCATCAATCCTAAGTACCCCCTAGCTGCTTCCAGAGGATTTAAGAGTTGCAGCCAGGTGCTGCTGATCATCAGGGCTTGACCAGTTGATCACAAGTAGGATTCCAGGCCTCTATAAAAACCACATGTTGCAGCTCAAGCAAAAAAGATTATTAATAAGACAGTTGTCTTCCCAGGGGAAAAAAAGAAACAGGATATGCACCCCTAACCAACACTTTGTGTTGCCTGAACACACCCTTGTGTTGTTATGTTATGCTCCCTGATGATACTTGATGTTGATTAACATAAATTTTCATTGTTACGCCTCCCTCACTACATTTAAGGTTAGAGCTATAGTTCTAGGCTGCTGGGGGGAGTCTCTTAGACCACCTCCTAGTTATGCTGCTTTAGTCCTAGGCTGCTGGGGGGAGTCTCTTAGACCACCTCATAGTTATGCTGCTATAGTCCTAGACTGCTGGGGGTAGTCTCTTAGACCACCTCCTAGTTATGCTGCTATAGTCCTAGACTGCTGGGGGGAGTCCTTTGGACACTGAACATCTGTCCTATCTTAGTTCCAGACTGTCCTGAATCATTTAATAGAATCAAAGTTCTCTCTCTTTCATAGTCTCGCTCTTCTCCTTTATCAGCTGATGTCGTGGTCATGTTGCTCCCCTTCTCCTCCCAAACCTTCCATCTTCTGACCATCCTGGTGTTCACCAGCATCTGTAGACTGGTTTCCACTGTGGGATGAACACTGGTGTGGTGGACCTGCAGTCCGACCCTCCAACCACCACAGATTTATAGATTTTTACCAGATACTTGGATGTTTCTGTCCCTGTCCTCTCTGTCCTTCATCCTCTCTGTCCTGTCTCCCTCCTGATATCTTCCTTTACCCAGCTGGCTATCAGCAGGAGGGTCCCGCCTAGAACTGATCCAGGTCCTGGTCCAGGTTTCTTCCCAAGAGGGAGGTTTTTCGGTCCACTGTTAGGTGTTGCCATGTGCTCGGGGGTCATGACCTGTTTCTTTCAGAAGCACCTGGAGACGACTTTGTTGTAAATAGACTCCATATAAATAAACTGAATTGAATTGAACTCAGAATTAACAATGAACCCATGAAAAGACGGAAGGAAATAGTTGTTCAAATATGGTCTTTCATGTGGAAGGAATGGTGTTTGCAGTTTGCCATCTAATATTATAAAGAAATAAACATGGGCCGTGACAAAATGTCTTATTTTTGACACCATAGAAATGAGAATGGGTTAAATATTTCCCAGAGGTCACCCTGCCAGGCCAGCTGTACCCACTCACGTCACAAAAGTTCTCTTTCGTAAAATGGTAGTTTCCCTGCATCGGTTGGTACTAACCTCTGAGGAACCAGCAGCTGAGCCAGGTGGTTCCTGGGTCTCCACCCAGCTGTTTTCAGAAAGGTTCAACCCTCCACCGGCTTCACGTTAGTCTGAAACGGTCCTGGTTCCTGCACCACAAGCGGCTCTGTTACTGCAGTTTGCTGGAAATGCACTAAAACTTCTGTTCATTAAATAGGCAAGTTTCAACAAAGTTAAAACTCATTCAGGCCCCGCCCTTTTTAATTGTTCTTTTCTTTTGCATTGATAGCAAATAAAGTTGTGTTCCGTTCACATGCAAAAAGTGATGTAACAGAAGAAGAAGATAAGGACAGGAAAAAAGTCTTTTTGGAGTGTTTGGACCTAGAAATATCGTACCTTTACTATGTCTTAGGTTCGGCGCTATTTTTTGTTTGTCTATTCTGTATGTATACAGCAAAAATGATAGATTTTTTAAATTAAATTATATATCTCTGTCTTTATATATATATTCATTTATGTATCATATATTAAATCGTATTTACATTGTAAAGACCAGCACTACTCGTTCCAAAAGAGGGTTTGTACAAATTGGACGTATCACTCCTCTTATCGTTGCCTTTAGAGACCGAGGGAGCTCTTCTAAGAAAGCAGCAGCGGCACTACTGCCGATCTAGTGGACGTAGTAGAGCCAGTAGACCAGGTTGAAGAAGGTGAACGCGATCGGAAAGATGACTCGGGACCACTTGTCTATGGCGTTGACGTCCGTGAGGTCCGGGATCTTGACTTTGAGCTGAGAGGCCCTCCTCCGCAGGCGACTCTTCTTGTGGCCCATCGGCCGGTCAATGGCCGGTCGTCCGTACAGGTCCCGGCTGGTCATGGGCTTGCGGTACTGTATGCTCGCACTGTCGTAGGAGAACATGGTGGCCCGGGGGTCGTTGAGGGTGCTCATCATGTCTGGTCCGCCCATCTCGGTGGGGAGGTTGGTCAGGAGGATGTTGCCGTGAGCGTCGACCTGAAGAAGGAGATCAAGAGATTCAGTTCAAATCATTTTATCAACCAAACGTCCCATCAGAATCTTAGGGTTCAAAGTCCAAACTTTACTATTATATATGAATATAAAGATGACACATGTGTTTAAATGCTTGTTGATGCAAAGATCTAATCAGCCAATCACATGGCCGAGCTCAGTGGGCATGAAGACATGGACATGACGGCCTTCTGAAGTGACTTTGAAATTGGAAGAAACCCATCATCTTCTGCTCATCACCAGCTCCTCAACCACGACAATGGCCAAGGTATTCCCAAGATAGTTGAGAACTGGCCGTCTCCCAGTTGGACATGCCTGAGACACCTCCCCAGAGAGGTGTCCTAACCAGATCCCCAAACCACTTCAACAGGGGGCTACCCTGGTCCCATGAAAACGCTATCCTCTAAATGGCAGCACTACTCAAAACCGGTTGTTACTGCTGCATTTGAGGCTATTTAAAGATACAAAAACTTACTGGCACTGATTTAGCAGCAAGAACAAAACATGGAAAATGTTGATGTGACATCATCACTGATCGTGACATCGTGCTGGGCCTGTCTTTGATTTATGACAAAAATTTACTTACTTTACTTTAATTTAGATTTTCTTTAACGAAAATTCAGTTTGTTTTAAAATTTGTGGTTATGTGAGAAAAAATTGTGATTTTTTTGTAATTTTTTTATAATAGCCTCAATTTTATGATAAAAGCAGTAAATTCTGTTAAATTTGAGGTTTTATGAAAACTTACTTAATTTAATGATGTGGCCCCATAATGGTAGCCATCGTGATGATGTGGCCCTTTAACAGTAACCATGGTGATGACGTGGCCCTTTAACAGTAACCATGGTGACGACGTGGCCCTTTAACAGTAACCATGGTGATGACGTGGCCCAGGATGAATTAGAGTTTGACGCCTCTTATAGGTAGAGGTGAAAGTTTGTTTTTCATTCTAAGATTGTCTTTTTTCTGTGCTCATGTTAGTGTAAAGTAACTTTATTAAAGAGTAGATTTATTGTAATTTCAGTCACTTCTTTCTTTGTTCCTTTCAAATTAATCAGAGCTGACCTTCATGTTTTGGGTGTTAATTGTCGAGCTTTATAGCTGCAGTCAGACGGTTTCTCTCTGGTCTCGACGGCGGCTCTTTGTTTTGAACATCATCCACAGCCTGTTCAGCTTTGCTTAGTTTTTGTTCTGATTTGATTCCAGAAACAGTGACCACATAAAGCACATTTCCTTTTCTGAACATCTACACTCGACAGCTTTCAGTGAGACGGTTCTTCCTCCCTGTTGCTGTTTTTATTTCCAAAGTTCAATCATTTGAGTTCAAAGGAGCCACGTTTTCAGTCTTGGCCAGCAACGATGGCCTGGTTCTTCGTTCTTCCTCACTGCCCACCTGAACTTTGTTGCTCTCCAGTCGACTCTTATTCTCGTTGTTGGACTTGGCTTTTTCCGCCGCTTTCTTCTGCAGGTGAGGTCCACGGCCGAAGAAGATGTAGTTGACAAAGGCGTATTCCAGCAGGGCCAGAAAGACAAAGACGAAGCAGCCCATCAGGTAAATGTCGATGGCCTTGACGTAGGGGATCTTGGGTAGAGTCTCCCTCAGGTGGGTATTGATGGTGGTCATGGTCAGTACAGTAGTTATACCTGCAGGCAGAATGGAGGGGACACATTCAGACATTTAATTCAGTTTGGTTTGATCTAATTTACTTGTGCAACACGAATTCAAGACACTGAGGTGTGAAATCTAATCTTTGCCTCGGTGTCCAGGAGGCATCTGGTCCAGATGTCACCTCAACTGGTTGACTCATAAGGACAGGAAACTTTGGAGTACTGACACTTGGTTTCTATCCAGTTATGTTCCATTTATATCAAACCCATTGTAATCATCTTACAGTCCAATTCAAATGTATATAATGTTTGGTGCTTGAGGCAGGGAGGAGTTGTAGCACCAGGATCATCCTGTCATTAGGAATGTGGTGGCTGAAACACTGAGTAGTTCTAGCATGAAGTACTCATTATGTCAGGTACTACTGAGTTGGGGGCTTAAGTCTATGTGTCCTATATTTAGTATGAAACGCATGCATTCAAGTGTATGTAGGGGGGCAGGGAGTGCTGCATGTCCCAAGGACAGGATCTATGCAGGATGTAAGATGATAGAAACGATAGAAAAAGAACCAAGAACCAGGGTTGGGGTCAGCGGGAGGTGATATGTCTGGTGTGTGAAAGTGTACCGTAAATATCAAAAAGAAATATACAGTCATAAAAAGTATCCGGAGTGAATCTGAAAACTTCAAAAGGTGGACCATGAGGCATCGCCAAAGAGGAAGAGTGTTGTGCTTTTTTCTTCGCTCCTCAAATGCCAGAGTGAAAAGCAGCCAAGGTGACTGCATCATCAGCAACGAGGATCAGATGAGACCAGATGGTGATGTGGACCCTCTACTGGTCCACTGTGTTGAACAGACCTAATCAGGACATGTCCAAGTGTGACCTTTGGAGTCTCAGTCGTAGGTCTGGATGAGACAGACCTGGTTATGGATAAGCGGTGGATTGATCAATGGATGGTGTCTTTCCAAATGTGGCCTGAGCGATCCAGTTTGAATGCATCCCAGTTCATACTGGATGATTTAATACCAGGTGTAAAAAGCCTGTCCATCACTGTTTATTCAGTAGGAATCACGAGAATAAATTCATCTACAATCGTTTGCCTCTGACTGAAAAATGGCAAAAGGAGTTTAACCTTTGATATCCACAATATTGTCACAGATGGTTTCTTCACCACGTAGAAGATCCGATTCCTGTAAAATCTTAAGTGGTTGTGATGAAGTAGCACCACCGTGCCCCAACTGACCTCTGGTTCAACCCTAATGGAAGACTAATGGCTGTTATAAAGCCTCGATATGCCTTCATCACCTTCTTATAAACTCTGTTCCCTCCAGCGAGCTGCTTCACTACGGAGCAACAACGAGATGAAGATTAATGACTTATTCATATAAATGCTCATAGAGTTCTTCTAATTACAGACACAGCAGTGCCAAAACAAAGTGAAGAACAATTATTTCATTGGATCACCTTGAGCAGGAATATCAAATTCTACTTCATCCTGGGCCACATCATCACCGTGGTTACCACTACAGGGCTGCTTCTTCTTACTTTCTCAACCATCTATGTTGTCAGATTTCAGATATTTGGCATTATGAAGGTTTATGCTACATTGCTACATCCGAGATACATACAGGAAGTAAACCAAAGGAAGCTCGGCACTGTGAGCTACAGCGCTGCAGAAAAGGGACCCACACGGCCACCTAGTGGTCACATTAGGGACTCCACTGGTCCGCTTTTTACTTTAAAGTTTGGAAGCTGACGATGTATGCAGAGCGTACTGTAGTAGGGCATCTTCTGACCATCCTAGTGTTTAACTGCACCTGTCAACTGGATGCCACTGTGGGACGCCCGCTGGCATGACAGACCTGCAGCCCAACCCTTTGACCACCACGTATATATTTATGCACTTTTATACCACATATTTTTGTACCAGTTATATATCTTTGTGCCTCTCCTCTCTGGGGGCAGTGGACCACTGGAGTGCTTAGAGAATGGAGGACTGAGGTTGCAGTTTTGGAGTTGTGATATAAGTAAACGACTACCGTGGTCCTAATCAGTACAAACAGGGATCACAATTGCGTAAACTGGGACCTTTAAATGAGCTCTAATGAAAATCGTTTAAGACTTCCGACACATTATTTCCTGGAAGTGATAATGGGTGGAACTTAATTGGAACTTAATTAGCTTAAAATGGGCCTGACTATAGAGGGATCTGTAACGGCCCCTGACATTAGTTTTGTTATTTTTGGCGCAATACAAATAAAGTGATCTGAACTTAAATTAAAACAATGAATCACACACATTTGTAGTGGAGAAACGGGGCAACTAAACCCCAGTAAAAACAAATTAATCTGTGAGGAAAGAGGCGCTGACCCAAGGCGACTCTGGCGGCCGAGGCATCGTAGTTTATCCAGAAGGAGACCCAGGACAGGATGGTGATCAGGATGGAGGGCATGTACGTCTGCAGGATGAAGTAGCCTATGTTCCTCTTCAGCTTGAAGCTCAGTGACAGACGCGGGTAAGAACCTGTGGGGGGGTAGATAACACGTTTACATTTGAAACAAACTGCCCAGAAAAACACAGAGCACAAAAGCTCTGACTTTGACCCGTATGTGTTGCATTTTTGTTTTGCCGTTTGTTGTTGAGCCATAATAAACCCTGGTTACCCATTGTGACCCTTCACAATAAAAGCCCTACAGCGGCTCAGAGGAGCTGGTGATGTGTAATCGTTACCTGTGGCAAACACAGCCTTCGTGGAGAGGGTTTGGTAGTCTATGATGGAGAACTGGGGCAGCTCGATGTTCTCCACCCCGGTGACTGAACCTTCGTTGCTTCCTCCCTGCCAGTAGAACTCGATGTCGTCGGTGGTGTATCCATCTAAGAGAAGCAGGAGTTAGAAGACAAGACAAGTTAGAACTGAACCCAGACAGTGTGGATCACATTTGGATCCAGGTACACTTCTTTTCATTCTCATCTTAAAGATAATATAGCGAGTTGTGCTTTTAACTGGACCATGAGACTCCTGGGACTGGTTCCTGGTTGATCTGGGAGGGTTCAAGGATGATACTGTTAGCCGGAGCGAACCAGAAGACATCAGCTGGACCATCTCTAGGTTCTGTAGCAGCGGGTTTCCTCTGGTCTAGCCACTCTCAAATAATTTCAGGGCCCTTCAGAGTTGACTAAGTGGATCATAAACGACATGTTGAACAAATCTGACTGGGACCTGACGGCATCTGTGGGAGGCAGCGCCCTCACTCAGAGACCCCAGAACCCGCAGGGCCCGAAATGTCTCTCAATAACATCCCAGTTCCAGACAGTCCACAACACCCTCAGATGTCCCTTGTCCAGACCCTGACAGGTCACTAAGTGGGTCGTCATAGCATTATCTTTGATCATAAATGGATATAAATGGGAATTTAATGTAGGATAGCGACCAAGTTATTTTAGTGGAGGAAGTGAATGTCAAGTATTTAGTTCCTGTCATGTGACCTTTCCTACACAGTCAAGTCAGCTTTATTTATAGAGCACATTTAAACCATTTAAAGTGTTTAACAGAATAAAAATGTTCATGCTGCTCACTGCAGAGGTTTACTTAATCCAGCATGGTGTGAATCTGGGTGCAGGTATAGACGAGCTCATTCTACTCTGATCTCAGTTTGTGATGTCACAGTTCTGTGACGGTCTCAACCACTCACTGAATTACATGTTTTCACCACTAAAGTGGAGCTTTTTGAGTTGGGACTCTCCAGACACCTAAATAAATGTCCTCAAGGACGTAAAAGATAACTGATGTCACAACACGTCATCTTTACTCACACCTGGAGGACACGCGACTATGTGAGGAGGAGAGGAAGGACACAGCTGTGCGTTTGCTTGCCTCTTCACGTCCTCCCGAGTAGGATGTGAAAAGACTCCCTGGTTTAATGAAGAGCACCTGTGGTCCTTGCAGACGGTGCGTCAACGTGCAGCCGTTGATGAACCGATGGACGATGAACCGCCGGCGACCTCAGAGGTTCAGAGGTGGAGTTCAAACCGCAGTCACGTCTGACACATTTAACCTGCGTTAGCGGCAGATCCTGTGGGTGCACCTGCGACTGCCATGCAGGGTGTTCGCTCTGACAGCCACAAACCCGAGAACTTCATCAAATCAGAACATGGAGGGGCGGGGGGGCGGGAAAGATGAAGACATACGATCTCCGAGGGGAAATAGCGTTACTGTCTGAGCACAGCTGCTCTCAAACTAAACGGTTTTTATGAGTCTCCTGCTGGAAATGAAAACTCCGGTTTATGGTGCTCAGCTGTGGACGAGCTGGCAGGTGGATGAAATCAGAAAAACCTGTTTGTCATTGCTTTGGGTTCATCATGACTGGACATGAATCATTGCTCATCATCACGTCCAGACGAAAAAAAGTAAATGGTTTCCAGAGCATCATAAACTTTGTTAACTGGATGTCTGCACTTGAGTGTATTTGGGTAAACGGACAAACTTTCAGCTGTGGACAAAAACTCTTGAGTCTAGAATAAATGCTAATCGTACGTGATGAAGCCTTCAACCAACCTGGAAACTGTTATGTTCCGTGTCGGCTGCTGTAACGTGCACATGTACAGATTAGCTTCAGTAAGCAGTGCACCTACAGTCGTTTCCTCAACATAACCAAGAGGTTTTAGTTCCAAGGACCAAGAAAATGAAAGTCTGGCCACCCGAGGTTGGAACAATTCCCTTCGCCCGCTTGCTAAGGGAGAGTACAAATTAGGGTATTTAAATATTCACGGTGTAAATTAAAATAAAACAAGTCAAACAGCCGCCAGTCCACCAAACTCAGCCCTTATGTGGAAAAAATATATACACACAATTCTCAGTTAGCAATACCACGCTAATACGTGCAGTTCCAGCACCCCAAAAATACAATATAGGTACACACACAGTACACATATAACGACCCAGTTTAAGTCCAAAAAAGAAAACTCATCCAGTTCTCCAAAAATTTGTTTCAAAACCAAATCCTCAACAACTGATTGCAACATCAAAAGATAAATGGTTCGATCTCACCTGCTCAGGTGGTTTCTCAGCACCAAATGTATCAAATCAAAGTAACAAACGATGAGTTCTCGTTTTCCAGTGACGTTTCTGAGACAAACAATAAACCAGAGCAACAACTGGCTACATTTCTTTAGAAAGCTCTAGAAACGCACCAAACAGATCTGCTTCAGCTCTAGAAACGCACCAAACAGATCTGCTTCAGCTCTAGAAACGCACCAAACAGATCTGCTTCAGCTCTAGAAACACACCAAACAGACCAGCTTCAACTCCAGAAACGCACCAAACAGACCAGCCCTAGATTTTATGTCAGAATGTCAAAATCTTGTGACATGTTGTGTTGATCTTGTAAATATTGCAATCTTACAACAAAATGTGCTTTTTTTCTCACCAAAAAGTCAACATCTTTTAAATTTGTGATGTTATTTGCAAGAAAAAAAATATAGTATAAAAGCCTCAATTTAATGAAAAAGGTGTGATATTTGTGAAATTTGAGATTTTATGATAAAAATCCACTTCTCTATGAAGAGATGGGATATTACCAAAAATCACATGCTTTCAGTGAGTTTATTGATGCATTTTTACTCAGATGTCTTGTTGTCTGCATCCAGGCAGTTCTGCAGCTGCTGCAGCTTCTTTGCTGAACGTTCACGTTCACGTGTCCTTTACATGATTAATAAATCACCAAACCATCAGTGATGCTGAAAATAGTCTCAGCTGCTGGACCTTTTCCAGGTTCCCAGAATGCCCTGGACCAACAGAAAAACCTCCTCTGGACCTCTCCTGGCAGGTCTCCGGGCCACGTCCTCATCCAGAAGCGGAGCGAGACCGCCCACCCCCCAGTGCCCGTTCAGTAATTAGACTTGTTTAATTGGGTCAGTAAGTCTCTCTTATCTCCAGGCAGCTGCAGGATTTCTGGGAATTAAATAGCTTATCATGAGTGGAAGAGCTTCATTAAGATTTTTAACCATGTTTTCTCATCCGTTTTCTGTATGTGAGAAGAAAAAGAAATTTAAGTGGACAGAAGATCCAATTCAGCTGCAGCAGCAGGATTCAGAAACGCTTGAATGCCAAACAAAATCTTAATAAAAAAGTCATTTTTAGATTTTTGTCAATAGTTTCATTACTTTCCTACATTGACAGATTTTACTTTAGCTGCTACTTTAGCTTCTGTGGTTTAGATTTTAAGAGTTGAGAGCACAAATCGTCCACTGGGTGGAGCTAAAGAGCTCTCCAGGATCAGGGCTCCTTTTCATGAAGCTTCTCAGAAATGCTCCTCAGAACGCTGTTGAGAACTGACTTAAGAGTGAAAAAAATCTTGGCTCAAAGCTGAGCTTAGAGTTAGTTATCCAGCATCAGAGTCTCACTTCCAGAGAAATGCAGGACTAAATCCTGAGTTTCAGTCTCAGACCAGAATCATGACCTGTTGCTGCGCTGCAGAGCAGATCCTGGATGACGTATCTAGAAAACCCCGGCAAGGACCAATCACTGAATCGGATTTCTTATTAAAGAATATTCTC
>JBAMYA010031025.1:0-15964 GCA_037176975.1 Arrhamphus sclerolepis | reverse complement strand
AATATAAGTTATATATTTTTGACTTAATTTTAATCAAATGTATACAGGATGTGAAAGTGACTTTCCTGTATGGGACAATAAACTAACTAACATGTTTTGTGACGGTAGCTCATATGCTCAATGAAAACAATTTCCAAAATGTAGACAAGACAAAGTTTGTTTGTTTTTGTTTTTTTACATCTGTTTAAAATTAAGTCAAAAATATATAACTTATATTACACATTTTTTCATTTTTACTCAAATTAGGGTGGTGCAAAACTGAGTACATCCCACAACAAAAACAACTACATCTAGTACTTTATCACCTACATGATTTTTAATGACAGCCCCACATCTTCTAGGCATGGAAAGAACAAGTTGGGGACATTTTGAAACATTAGTCTTTTCCATTATTCAACAATGGCCTCTTTTAGTGGCTGGATGGAGAGTGATGCTCGACTTGTCTCTAGAATTCTCCATAGGTGGTTGATTGGGTTCAGATCAGGAGACATACTTGGCCACTGAACCTCATACACCAACAGTGGCCTTAGATGTGTGTTTAAGATCATTGTCATGTTGGAGAAGTGCATGATGACCAAGGGCACGGAGTGATGGTAGCATCTTCTCTTTGAGCATAGATCAATAAATCTGTGAATTCATAATGGCATTAATAAAATGCAGCTTCCTGGAACCATCAGCACTCATACAGGCCCGCATAAGGAAATCACCACGTTTCACTGTAGGCAACATGCACTTTTCTTTATATTCCTCACCACAGTTTTTAAGCTATCAGTTCCAAAAAAAGATAATCTTAGTCTCATCACTCCAGAGCATAGAGTCCCAGTAGTCTTCATCAGCCTGGGCCCTGGCAAACTGAGCTTTTTTGTGTCTGGGCTTCAGGAGAGGCTTCTTTCGTGGATGGCATCCATGCATGCCGTTGCTCTGCAGTGTCCGCTGTATTGCATCATGAGAAATAGTCACCCCAGTTTGGCTACTTCTTTAGATAACAGCAGTGAATTTGCTTACCAATTTTCTTCAACCCTTATCAGAAGACACTCTTTTAGGTGTTAACTTGCATGGACGTCTCTGTGACATGGTTGCAGTTCCAGCTCTTAAATTTTTGTTGACTTTTGCTACAGTATTTTGACAGAAAGCTTTGCTGATCTTTTAGTCAACTGTGCAATGACTAGACTCAAGCAAGATTGTATTCTTGTTAGACATTTGTAGCCTACAATTTTACCATAAATTGAGTAAAACAAAAATGTATAATTTAACTTGTGACCTTGTTTTCACATAATTTAAACAGATGTTATATTAAACTAACATTTTAGAAATCATTTTCATTGAGATATTGTTTAAAAAAAAAAAAAAAAAAAATTCAAAAGGGATGTACTCAGCACTGTGTGCATAATATACACATTATTCTGGACATCTCTGCTCAAACAGAATTCATACAAAGCAGTTTTTTTTTTTTTTAAATCAACATTTTATTTGACAAACAGGTTCAATCAGATGGGCACTCCACTTTGCCACTGTTGATGTCATCAATGACATCATGGGGGTGGCGTCCATCGATGGTGCAGCCCACAGACTGGGCGGTCCCTAGGATCTCTTTGATGGTTCCTGGTGGACAGCAGACAGACATCAAAATAATCACATCCTTCTGTTAATTTAAATTCTATACATATTTAAAAAAAAAAAAAAAAAAAGTTTGTTTCAGACTCCTCGGCACAGAGCCGCCCATCAGTTTGGACAGCCCTGTTTCCTGAAGCTGGGTTGCTCTGAGCCTCCACTGGAGTACTACCGCTCACTGGGGGACCGGCGTAATGGCGAGAGGCTGGGAGATGATGAATTCATGAACTTACCTGAGAGTTCTCTGGCGATGGAGCGAGGCCTCATGACGCGAGCGATGCCCACAATCTCATCGAAGGTGACACTGCCGCTGTGTTTGACTAGAGCATTCCAGAGAAACCAGTCAAACTTTATAAAACGCTTTCTGTACAAATAAATCCAGCACAAAAGCCATTTACGTAAAAAAAAGAAAAAAAAAAAAAGTGGTACCCACCCAGTCACCCCTTTAACTATCAATAACATGCCATCAATCTCTTGCAACCATTTAGATGTTATACGTCCTTTCCCAGAAAATCTACTTACTGTTCTTGACCTTCTTCCTGTCACGTGGAGGTTCCTTCAGAGCTTTGATGATCAGAGCTGACGCAGAGGGAACCACCTCTATCTGGTCCAGAGAGAAAACTTAATTAATCCCTGAAGACCACAGGTCTGATGGTGTTATTTATTTATTTTATATATATATATAAATAAAAGTAAAAAGACTGGAAGTTAAAAGCCTTCTGCTGTAAATTACTCCAACTGAAGACTAAAAGTTTAATTTGTTAAAATAAAAAAAGGTTAATTTTCCAAAGTGATTTTCTGTACAGTGAAATTTTAAAGACAAACCTATATTGCCAAATTATCAACTTTGTAAAATCATTTGAATATCTTGTTTCAAAGTTCTAATTTTATGTCAAGTTTCTGATTTATTTAAAATGTGATTGGACAAAGTTGTACTTTTACCAATTTTGTTCATCTATAAGTTCTGATTTTAAATTGGATTTACATTTTTAACTGATGAACTACTAAAGCCATTATTACAGAACCAGAATTCCCTTTTGAATATAAATTAAAAATACATTTTCAAAACATCTCAAAAGAGTCAGATATATGAATTATAACAGACTCTGCTAGTCCAGGTCCAGTAACCTCATCTATTACATACTGCTGCCTGTCGGTTCTGGATGGTCAGCTTCACTGTGATCCTCAGGCCCTTCCAGTCTCCAGTTGCCTTGGCGATGTCATCACCCACTTTCTTGGGAGACTACATTTAAAACAAAAAAATAAAAAAGCCACAATTAAAACACAAAAAAACAAAACAAAACAGGTCTACATCAGAAATCCGTTAAGGTATTCCGGACTTCTCGGCACAGAACCGCCCTTCATTTGGACAGCCCTGTTTCCTGAAGCCGGGTTGCTCTGAGCCTCCACTGGAGTACCACCGCTCACTGGTGGACCGGCGTAGTGGCGGGAGGCTGGATTTGGTTCAAGGAGGTGGGTGTGGTACTCACCAGACCCAAAGGTCCGATCTTGGGGGCCAGAGCAGAGGTAGCGCCAACTTCTCCTCCGGTGCACCTCATGAACACTAAAACCACAAAAACGAGTTATGAGCAACAAAGTTGATGTTTACAGAGAGAGAAGAAAAAAAAAAAAAAAGCTATTAGAGGACCAAACATCTAACTGTGAACTGGTTGATGGTCAGATGCGGTTCTGATAAGGCTGTTTAGAGTGCAACAAGCGAGACCATTGCAGTACTTTAGTGTCCCTTCAGAAATACTGGAGCTGGACCTGTAGTCATTTAACAAAATGAAATCACAACCTAGAACAGAGCTCTTCAAACCCTGTCCTGGAGGGGGACCCCCAGTTTTGGAGGTCTCACATGTTTCGCTGCTTCAGAGGAACAGATCTTTCAGCCGGGGTGGGGGTACAACCTGACCCTGGAAGGATGATAGTTCATTTGACGAATTACATAAAGGTAGGGTTAATTAATATTGCCTCAAAATACTGATGCCTTACAGAAAAGGTACGATTGTCCTGATGAAACGGAGAAAGTAATTTTACTGAAAGAATACATTTAGCCTGTTAACGCCATCCAATCTGTTTGGCATATGCCTATAAAGCACAATCACACAGCCTTAATCAGGCATGGGAACTGCCAAAGTCAAAAAAGTATGACTGCACCACACAGACACACACAATCATACTCATGGGTTCACACAATCACTAAACACTTTGAAATACAACATGCTGAGTAAATTTGGCTAATACTTCTATAACTCCTGAAATGCAATGCTAAATTACTTGTGAAAGAACTAGCATACAGTGTACTTTATTGAATTTTCACAAGATCTGGTGTTAATAGTCCACATCTAACTTCCCGTTTCCCAGACCTAAACAGGTTTATCTGCCGAGGACATTTTACCACAAAACTACAGGAACAGAAGACGACAACCTGTCTTAAATGTTGTTCCCGTTGCTTTTCTTTTAATTCTGTAAAGCACTTTGTGTTGTGCAAAGGTGCTATCCAAATAAAGTCTGATTGACTAATATTGTCAAAATAAGCTGAGCATGGTATATTTTTCTACAATTGAGATTCTAAGTTAAAAAAATGACAGTTCATGAGTTCACCTCAGGTTCAGTCTATTTAAATAGTAAAATGTTTTTGTATAAATTTACCATTACAGCTTATTTATTGTTGGCTGTAATGTTTTCATCTAGGCAGAAATGTAATGTTACTTCTAAATACTGATCACAGATGTCCAAGTTGACTCAAATGACAAATTTAATTTTAAGTAACCATTATTTTGAGCATCAACTTACCAGAATCATCTCACTCTTTTCCTCCCTGACTCTTCATGCAGTCATAGCCAAGAAGAGTTTAACCAGTTTAAAATTATTTCGATGTCTTATGAGACTGATGCTCTACAGTGTGTGGTCCATGTGTGAAGAACTGCATACTTTCATAAACACTGACAGACGACCCCTGCCCCTCCCTGACACAACTTGAGACCAAAGTGAGCACTCGGCAGGAATGACGCACCTGCAAATGTGTGATAAAACAGGTAATTATGTGTATTAACTGATGCGGTCTTGTTGGTGAGTACTCATTCACAATTTCCGTCCAAAAGAGGCCATTTCCGCAAGCATCGGCGTCTGTGTGTGGCCGCGGAGGGTCTGTAGACTGCGCATGGCGGGCCGCCATAGTCTTGTCAACATGTGGTAGACACTGGATTTATTGATCAATTCCTCTGAATCAGGAAACGTCTAAGACCTGCAGGACAGGAACCCAACTGGACCAGATCTGGAGACCTAGCACCTAAGCCTAACAAAGCTAGTCATATGATTGAGTTTGGGCTGCCCACACCTCTTGCTCATACAGGGACTCTTAGCAATAACTCTAAACCCAGAGTTTAAGTACTTCAATGGTATGCAAACTTTTTTTTTACAAAACAACTTCTATCAAGGCTTCCTCCAGTTATTTTGAAAAATCTTTATACAGATAAATACACCTACATATGTACACACATGCACAGAAGTACCCATAAAGTGATTCCAAATGGTCAAATGAAACACGACAATCATTTTTGTCAAAGTTTAGGATAATTTATGATTGGTACAATTTGTCAAAATGCTTTTTTTTGTTATAACAAAATTGTCTCAATTTCATGATAAAGGTTTTTTTTCTTGAAATATGTGATGTTATATCCATTTTTTTAAATGATCAAATTTTGCAAAAAATTTATGAATTTGCAATTGTACAAGATAAATCCATGATTTTAATACGTGTGCATGTATGTACATATACACACACACACACAAAGCTAGTTTTTAAAAAAACAAAAAACCTTTCAAATCAAAGTCCATTGACCCAATAATTTGTTGAATAAAGTATTTATCCACAATAAAATTTCTATTGTATGAAATTTGCTGCATCCAACCAATCATTTCTATTCAGTTAATAGTCATAACATGTCAATTATTCATTACTGAACTTGTAACATTTGATTCAGAGCAGTTTCATAAGCGCATAAACTTAACTGAACCTCGTGTCTAAATTAAGAATGAGAGAAAATGTGGTGAAACGACTCCCACAGCTAAACATGCGTTATGAAATTCTAAAAGTGAGTTTTTAAACAGCAGACACTCTAAGCAAAGAATGATATTCGCCTTTAAATGTATAACTCCTCTAGAGCGGATCATGCTAACGTTAGCCTCACAAGCTAACGCCTTTTAAGCACGTGGGGCCGCATCACACCCATGGCTAAACTTCCTGTCTTATATTTGACGCATTTTCTCTGAAATAACATTTTTAAAAACATACACTCTCCACATCCGCCGTCTTGTCGGAGTTTCGTGTCCAACCGTGATTGTTTTCAGCGCTTTGCCAACAGGCCGAGGGCCGCGGAGGCAGCCGGCGCACTGCGGCTCCATCTCCGCCGCGTCAACAACTTGCAGCTCTTATTACCTTCTGACCGTGAAAACATACCGATTTTAATCTCGTTGGGGTCGAATTTGGGCGGCATGGTGCTGCTGTAGAGGTTGAGCTCAGTTCAGCTGGGAAGATTGGTGAGGGTGTCGGATGAACCCGCTGCGGGACGACCGAGAACTGTTGCACCTTCACCGCTAAAAGGGAGAAAGACCGAGGTGGTGCGGAGCAGGATTTTTATACCCCCATACTACCGCGAGATTCTACGGGGTTTCTCCTCTCTGTCTATGGTACACAACAACACAAGCAGCAATTATGTTTGGTTTCTGTTCCTCCACTGACCACTAGGTTCCGCTCTAGAACAGCAAATTCCCATTCACCTCAATATTAAAACGTCAAACTTTGCAGCAGAATTAAAACATCACTTTTGTAAGTAAGTAAGTAAATTTTATTTATAGAGCACTTTTCATAGATAAAATCACAAAGTACTTTACAGCATAAATAAAAAACAATAAAAAACAGAGATAAACAACATAAAACATACACAGCAAATAGCTCCAGAGACGTCAACATCATTGAAAAGGCCTGTCTAAAAAGATAAGTTTTAAGTTCCATCCATCCATCCATCCATGGATGGATGGATGGATGGATGAAGTTTTAAGTTCTTTCTTAAAATATCAGTGGACTCTATGCTACGTAAAATCACTGGAAGTGCATTGCAGAGGCAAGGGGCACTGGCCTGGAAGCGTTTAAAATTAGTGCGAAGGGCCATCAAGAGTTTCTGGTCTGATGACCTTAGGGAGCATGAGGGAGAGTAGGGTGTTAGTAGCTCAGCTATGTATGAGGGTGCTTGATCATTTAGAGCTCTAAAAATGAGTACTAAAATCTTAAAATGAATCCTAAAAGCAACTGGTAACCAGTGTAAAGAATGTAAAATCGGGATGATATGTTCCCTTTTTCTTGAACCCGTAATGAGCCTTGCTGCTGCATTCTGCATTTAAAGCCTTCTTATTAAAACACATAAAAAGAGTGTTACAGTAGTCAATACGCGATGAAACAAAGGCATGAATTATCATCTTGATTGATTGATTTAATTATCATCTCCATTTCAGGTTTTGGGATCATGGACCTCAGTTTAGCAATATTCCACAGGTGGTAAAAGCAGTTTTTCACCAACTGTTCACAGCGGTGGTCCAGGGACATGTCCTTGCCAGACACAACTCCTAAGTTGCGTAGGCTAGATTGGTCCGAGAGGCCTAACTGACCTAAATGCTGCTTTATAAGGGGAATGGCAGCGTCTGGGGTGATAATCAGTTTTTCTGTGTTAGCAGAGTTCAGTTGGAGGAGATTGTTATTTAGCCATTTTTTGATGGCAGTCAAGCAAGTTTTGGTCTCTATAGTTAGATTTTTTTTCCATGATGCCTTACCGGAGTAATGTTTTTTGTACCATGCAAGATAAATGAATATTAAGTAATAAAGCTGGCCGATCAGATGTGAATTCATTTAACGTGCATGACTGACAACTCTGTCCCACCTCTGTGTAACATGGCTCCTCTCGATCGAAGAAAACTGGACTTTAAAGGCTGCTGTATATCTGGGTGACGAGACTGTTAACAAGATGACAGCTAATTAATAAAACCACTGACTCATAAAACAGCTAATTAATAAAACCACTGATTAATAAAAAGCTAAGTAATAAACAGCTAATTAATTAACAACTGAATAATAAAATCACTGGTTTATAAAACAACTAATTAATAAAACTGATCAATAAAACCACTGATTCATAAAAGCAATGATTAACAAAACAGCTGATTAATGAGATAACAAATGTAAAAACACTTTCTGTGGTAAATACCAACTTTTTGCATAATTTCAACTCAGTTATTCCACTTTTTGATGTCAGAACTGAATCAAACGTTTCCTCAGAAATGTTCTAGTTTGGAGTTGATGAACATCTTTAAACTCTCTCACGGACCAGATAAGATGAAGACAAGGGCCGGATGTGGCCCACGGGCCTCAAGTTTGACACATGCTGTGAAATAATAATAACAACAATAATAGAATAAAGTGTATTTCCACCAGCTCCTGGGTAACTCCAGACCGGGGTTTTGCTGATGGACTAAAGTGAGGCTGAGACCTCCATGTAGGCTGAATGATACAGCTTCCTGGGAAGCAGGTGTGAAAGCGTAGGAGTGTGTCATCAGCAGAAGCCCCGTCTTCCAGCTTTGACTCAGAGCTGCTCGACAGGAATAGCAGCACAAGCCAGAGGGAGGAGGTGGAGGGAAATCTGCTCTTTAATATGCATCCTGAAACTCTGCCAGCATGGTCACAGCTCCACCTATGAAAGGGTGGCTTTTTCAGAAATCCTCAATAAACTATCTGAGTGATCAGTTTGACAGCAGCGTTTTAAGCTTCTTTTGAGATTAGATGACTTTTGTTTTCTGAAGAAAAGATGAATGTTAAGCTCCTCTCTCTTTTATCTGCTCATTCTGAAGCAGGTTGGTGACCATCCCAGAGCTACACCTGTTGACTGGATGCCACTGTGGGTTGCCTGCTGCCGTGGAGGACTTCCAGGTCGACCACCACATATAATATATTTTTATACCAGATATATTTTATATATTTTTGTCCCTCTCCTCTCTCTGTCCTTTATCCTCTCTGTCCTGTCTCCATGTCTTCCTTTACCCAGTTGACTATCAGCAGGAGAGTCCCAACTGAGCTGGGTCCTGGTCCAGGTTTCTTCCCAAAACGTAGTTTTTTTCTTGCCACTGTTAGGCTTTGCCATGTGCTTGGGGGCCATAATCTGGGTTTCTGAAAACCAGAAACAACTGTGTTGTAAATAGACCCTATAGAAATAAAACTGAGTTGAATATGAATCTATTCGTATGCTGGTTTGTCTTATATTGGTTAAAAATTGGCCTCAAAACAAATCTCATATAGGTTTCCCTGCAGGTTGGCCTTGCCTGGTTTTTAGGTGGAGACCAACTATATAAGACCCAGAACTCTCATATCCCTCATGGGCCCCAGATATTTGGCCCACATTTGCTGTCCAGAGTTCCAAAACCATATGAGATCTAGGATATTTCCCCATTTTTTAATCCCAAGTCCACTGTGTTCCTAAATAGCCCACTTTTAACCCAGACGCTGCTTGCGTGGACTTGCTGTTTCTGAGCAGAGCTGAAGGACAAACACAGAGCTGGAGACTTCTGATGTGTCACATGAGCAACAGTGGGGACAGATGTGGTTATGAATAATTCAGCCAATGCTCATTTTTAGGGTCTGTCCACCAGGGAAACAAATTGTTTTATGACATACAGTCCAGTTCAGTTCAGAAACCATGAGACAGACTGAGATGAATAACTGTAGGTCCCAGTGGAGAACCACGGCTGCTGGTTTCAACTCTTTTCAGGTGTTGCTGGTCAGTGGTCCCGTTAACGAACCTGGAAGGTCCTGAATTGAACTGAGGGGAAAGTCGGGTACAGCTGCTGCCAGACGTAGCAGTTGATCTAGAAACAGTCCAGCTGGTGTCCTCTAGTAGTCAGGCGAAGAACCGCAGCCTCTAGCAGCTGGTAGAGGAATTGCAGCCTCTAGTGGTCTGTAGAAGAACTGCAGCATCTAGCGTTCGATAAAAAAACGCATCCTTGAGCAGCTGGTAGAGGTACTGTGGTCTTTAGTAGTCGAGAACTGCAGAGGAACTGCAGTCTCAAGTGGTCAGTAGAGGAACTGCAGCTTCTAGTTGCTGGTAGAGGAACTGCAGCCTCTATTGATCTTCTTGTCATCTGTATTTTGTTGTCAGAAATGAAAAACTGATGTATATTAACAAATAAACTGGAGACAATGACATCATATCTTGATGTCATGTCATCAAGTCCATGACAGAATCGTTCATTTTTCTTTTTGAGGAACATTTGTAGTGTCTGAAACTGTTGGGAGTGCTATCTGACGCAGTATTAGCTGAAAAACGATTTTAATCAGAAATCCGATGTTCTCTAAATGGAGTGAAGATTAAAGCTGACAGGCTGATGGAAGTTTGATGAAGGTGTTGGTGGAATGAAATGAAGGCAGAGACACATCCAAAGACAATTTGTCCTCCTCTCCTGAAAATCTCCGTGGGCGGTTGCAGCTAAGCCCCGACATGTCAATGAGAGGAGATTGTAGCTGCTGATTGGAAAATGCCAAGAAAAGGTCAATTATGAGACACAGCATATCGATCTTCAGAGTTTAACAGATGATCAGTCAGAGCAGGTGAGATTTAGGTTTAAAAGGCAAAAACGATCTTCAGGAGACTGAAGAGCAACAGCTATAAAACAATATTCACAAGTATGTGAACCTGGTACTAACAGGTTTCCTGATCTTCATCTAACACTTATTTTAATATGTTTTGTCTTTCTTGAACAGATTAATGGAATATTCACAGAACTGGACAAACCCTTGATGCTGATTGGATAAGCGGTAGATTATGTCATTTGACCCCAATCTCTCATTTATTGCCGCTACTGCAACGTTTATGTCGTAACAAGTTTCTTTTTCTTCTTTCTTCTTCTTTAGTTGTTGTAGTCAGCGGACAGCAAAACTTACTCACTTCTGCCACAAGGTGGTTTAGAGCAGAGGTGTGGACTTCAGTAACTCTGACTTGGACTTGAGTCAGGCTCAAGTCCATGTCAAAGTGCGCTCGAATTAGTTAATTTCACTCATCATGTTTTAACAAGTGCAGACTGTCTCTCTCTTCTCACATTTAAGATGTAATTGCACCATTGTTAAAGGGCATGGAAGGGCTTGAAATTTCTGACTTGTGGTTGACTCAACACTTAAGTCAAGTCTGTCTAGACTCATAACATAACTTGACTCGAGACTTGGCTTGTGACTTGACTGTCTTGACTCATGAGCTGACTCATGAATTGACTTGAGATTTGACCCGTGACTTGTGACTTGTGTGTCCAGAAAACTGACCTCTGATGTTTCCAGTGTTCCTGAATGTACAGCTGGATTAATCTCAAACAGAAAACAAAACCAATCTGTTGCATCTTCGTTTCATCTCCTGAAAACTTTCTCGTCTCTGTTACTGAATCCACGGTTGTATTTAATTACAGGATGAGAATAATTCATATATTTAAAACTGAAACAGCTATAAATAAATTAAGCTAGATGTAAATAAACAGCAGACATTTACTAGAGGGAAACATGAATGAAGTTCAGCAGCTCATTAATCAGCTCTAATCAGAGAAAAGAAATTGAATTAGTTTCATGTGATGTCACGGTGTCTTGCAGAACCAAAACCCAGACTCTCAGCATCCAAATCAAGAATCACAAACTAAAACCTAGAATCTAGAATGAAAGCCCAGAATCGGAGAACCCAAACCAAGAATCTAGAACTAAAATCCAGAATTGGAGAATGAAAACCCAGAATCTGAGTAGCAAAACCCAGAATCTGAGAACCATAACAAAGAATCTGGGAACCAAAACCCAGAATCTAGAACTAAAACCCAGAATCTGAGAACCCATACCCAGAATCTAGAAGTAAAACCTGAATCTACAACCAATACCCAGAATCTAGAACTAAAACCCAGAATCTAGACCTAAAATCCACAATTGGAGAATGAAAATCAAGAATCTGAGGAACAAAATCCAGAATCTGAGAACCTAAACCCAGAATCTTGAACTAAGATTAAGAATCTGGGAACCAAAACGCAGAATCTGGAACCAAAACCCAGAGTCCGAGAACCAAAACCCAGCATCTGAGAACCAGTATGTGAGAACCTAAGCCCAAACTCAGAGACCAGAAATGTGGAGTGTAGAACGAAAAACCCGGAATCTAGAACCAAAACCCAGAATATGAAATCATAACCCAGAATCTGAGAACAAAAACCCAGAATCTAGAACAGTTAGACACAGCAGTTCCTCTACTGACAACTGGAGGCTGCAGTTTCTCTAGTGACCACTAGAGGCTGTGGTTCCTCTCCTGACCACTAGAGGCTGCAGTTCCCTTTATCAATGACTACAGGCTGTAGTTCCTCTTCTGACCACTAGAGACTGCAGTTCCCTGTATCGACCACTAGATGCTTCAGCACCTGTATCAACCACTAGCGGTTGCAGCTCCTCCATTGACCACTAAATACTGCAGTTCCTCTTATGACCACTAGGGGCTACAGTTCCTATACAGACAATTTGTGACTGCAGCTCCTTTATCTACCACTAGAAGCTGCAGTTCTTCTACCGACCACTAGAGGAAACGTCCAGCTTTTATCAGACTAAAGAGGATCTGGGTTTACTTTCGTGGGCAGCTTCCACATCTGGAACAGTTCTATCATTGAAGTTTTAGAGCAACGTCTGCATTTCTTTTCTCACCTCACCTTCAACAGCTGTCACTCTTAAAAACATACCCCTAATTATTATGAACTAAGATTATATAACTGCTGAGAAACACGAAAGTTAGATCTTTGAAGAATGAACATGATGTGGAGACCAGAACGGTTTTATTAGCAGTCTGAAGGCTGATGGAGGCTGATTGTTGGACATGACCTTTCTGCTCGTTTCCTGCTTGCGTACGGCTCGTTTGAGTAACTGCATTTCTTTGTTGGCTTCAAGAAGGAAACCAATTGAATCTGCAGGAAAGCCAGCAGTCTGCAGCAACGTGCTCCGTGTTTTATCAGCTTGTAAACCGAGAACAGAAAGCTCATCAATAACTGTCACTGGACACCTGGCCTCTATAAACTGATCATCTGAATCCTGACTGAGGCTTTCCTCAGTGAACAGACTCCTTTGTGTCATCCTTCCACTTTAGAAACAAGATATGGGAGAGGAAACTGAAGCCTGACAGCTGAATAAAGCAGAGCTCACGCCAGCGTGACACATTCATGAAAAACTGGTCCTCGGTTTCTGCAGCCTTCACCAGTGGAACACAGAAGCCTGATAAGCTGCAGTTAATTAACGAGTGTTTGTGCTGAGTCAAGGGTGAGTTATCAGTTGCCCCGCTGCAGTGCTCCCCTGACAATTTGCCACAAATTGAGAGAGTGGAGCAATTCCCAAGGAGTTCGTTTTAATTTCTTCCGTCGGAGAAGTTCCATCGAACTGCATTAACCCTCTGAACTAGGAGGAAATGAGGCTGCCAAAGACGAGATGAGATGAACGACTTCAAAGACGGAAAACAGGACAAGCTGTGGTCCTGAAATTAAAAATAAAATAAAATAAAATGAATTAAATTAAAGAGAGATAAATGGCTGCAGATGGAAAATAGGCTAACCTGTGGTCATAAAATAATAGCCCACAGACATAACATCAGATTTTTTTTACTCAAAATCTTGACCTTTTTTGCATAAAAAAGCAGCATTTTGTCATACAATTAAAAAAAATGTAAGATAATTTTTAGGATTTGTGATAAAAGTGTAAAATGAGGCTTTTGTTGTATTATCACTTGTGACATTATGCTGTAAAATCAAGAATATTGAAAACTTGGCACATTTCTAATATAATATTGAGTTGAACTTTAATTACTAAAGTATCTCTTTCTTCTTTTGGCACCAATGACCTTATTTACAACAAAGAACAGACAGGAAACAGATTAAAGAGAGAAAGAAAGGCAATAAAGTAAAATACCTGAACCTGAACCTGCAACTGTTGCAGCCTCTGAACGTCACAGAGCTTCACCGACCCAAAAGTTTATTGTTTATTGAAACTGTCTGTTCTAAAATCTTGTTTTTTCATAAAATCTTAAATTTTGCTAAATTGTCTCTTTTTTGTCATAAAATGAGATGAGGATAGACTGATCTGATTGGCTCTTCAAGACTTTTGTTGATAATCAATGAGTTCCAGCGGAGGGTTGCTTGACAGACCTGCTGAGAAAATCCAGATTTTCTTGGCTACGTCGAGATTTCTTCATTATTAAATTAATTTATGTCATAAAATTGTGAATTTCATATAATTGCAGTTTTATGTAGTATTATAAAGAATTAGTTGCTATAAAATAATGGATTTTGCAATATTCCAACTCTTAAATTTTTCAAAATTGATACATTTTGACATAAAATATCCTAAAAATAAAGTCATAGATATAAATTAATTCTGTTTAACTGCACTTTTATATGCTACAATAATGATATTTTCATGTAAAATTGTAAATTTAGCTAAATTGCAGCTTTGTAACTTAAGATTGAAATTAAGATTTTTTTTGTACCAAATCACAGTATCATCACCATGCAACATTTTAACATAAAAATAACAAATGTTTGTAGAAAAATTGCAACTTTTTTCAACATCTTTATAAAATCTCAGATTTCACAAAATCACATTTTGTTGTAAAATCATGAATCGTTACTTGTAGAATTCTATGTTGTTGTTTTTTTTGTTAATTTTTATAACATCAAACTGCTACTTTTGATGCTGAAAAAGCTGATCAGTGAGGACACTTGAAGAGTGGGAGGTCAAAAGGGGCGGAGCTAGTGCGCCACCTGCACACACCTGCTAAAACATCAATGTTTAGTTAATCTTCAGGATAATCAGAACATTCCAGCCGGGGTCACCAGGATCAAACTAATTTGTCAGGTTAGCGTTGCTATGCCGACAGCGTTGTCATGTCCCAACATGCTCTGCTGTTTGCCTTCCCTCCGCCTCCCCTGCTGCTTGGGGATTATTGTATAATCCCTGATATTCATCAGCCTGAGAGGTCAGAGGTCGTCTTATTACAATTCATCCTGAGTGTGGATAAACCGGATTGTTGTGTGGAGTTGATGAGATTGTCCACCTTCAGACCTGAAGGTTTGTAGGAGCAGATATGAGTTTAGAAGAAGGTCTGAGCTCTAGTTTTACTGCTCTTGTTGACTCAGTTGGATTCAGTCAACATGTGGAGGGAAACCCACTCACTGCTGCAGTGATATGCTGGACTTGGTTCTGACTGATGGAACTGAAGTCAAGAGCTTAACAATCTTCCATTCAAACCCAGTTCTATCTGACCATTCTTTAATCGCCTTCCAGTTAACTGACACAATGATGTCAGATGCAATAAAAAGATCTGTTATAGCAGAGACCTTTCTGACAGTGCTGTCATTAAGTTCAAGGAGAGAATTACTGCTCTGCTTGGACACCTATTCATGCTGCTATGAACAGGTCTGAAAATCTGGATCCTTCATGCATTGATAGTCTTACTGATGACTCTACAGAGTTCCTGCATTTAATTCTGGATTCTATTGCTCCTCTGAAAAAGAAGCTAGTTAATCCTAGAAAATTTGCTTAATGACCTTCTCATGGCTTCTAACAGTGGATCTGTCTCTGTTCTGGTACTTTTGGATCTCAGTGCAGCATTTGACACCATCGACCACAAGATTCTTCTTAATAGATTAGAGCAGATTGTTAGAATTTGAGGAACTGCATTTAGATGGTTTAAGTCATATTTATCAGACCGTTTTCAGTTTGTCCATGTAAATAATGATTGTTCCAGTCATACTAGGGTCAGCTGTGGAGTACCACGTGGTTCTGTTCTAGGACTGACACTTTTCTCTTTATAAATGCGTCCTTTAGAAGAAATCATTTGGAATCACAACATAAATTTTCACTTCTATGCAGATGATACTCAGTTGTATTTATCCTTGCAGCCACATGAAGCTAATAAATTAAGCTTATTAGATGCATGCATTAATGATGTGAAGCCCTAAATGCCTGGAAATTTCCTGCTTCTTAATTCAGATAAGACTGAAGTTATTGTAATTGGTCACAAGCACCTCAGGGAGGCACTCTTGAGCTGTACAGTTTATCTGGACCACATTACCTTAACCTCTACTGTGTGGAACCTTGGTGTCACTTCTGATGAAGATTTGCCTTTTAACTCTCATGTGAAACAGGTCACAAAGTCAGCTTTCTTTCATCTACATAATATCAGGAAACATCCTGACTCAAGAAGATGCAGAGAAATTAGTCCATGCTTTTGTTACTTCTAGGCTGGATTATTGTAATGCA
>JBAMYA010031014.1:0-15964 GCA_037176975.1 Arrhamphus sclerolepis | reverse complement strand
TAAAATAGAAGGCTCTAAATGATACTAAATGAAGAGCCATTTGGGAGCCGTAAGAGCCGGTTCTTTTAAGGGAGCCGGACTTCCCATCACTAGTTGTGAATATCTGCTTTTGGAGTTGTGCTGGATAGTGGGAACGTGGAAAGATGATGATGTTATCTGATGACACTCAGCAGTAACATGATTGATAACCTCTAAAAAACACATCACAACGAAGGTCATGTGACTCAAGTCTCACCACAGACTCAATCTCTTCGTCTCACTTCACATTTTCTCCTCCTCAGCTCATGTTTCACTTCCCCTGACCTCAGGTTTTGAGCTGCTATCATCTTATCACTAGCCCATCTTCTACTTTTCAAAGTTAGTATCCTGTCTTTTGATACTTTTTTTCTGTTTTTGTTTGTTTTTGTTTTTTCAAGTCAAAAAGACAAAAGAAAAAACAATCACGTGGGCAATCCTATTGGCTCGTGGCCATGACGGTCAACTGGAAGCTTCCTGACATGGTTTGAGGTGAACTTCGCTGCGCTAAGAGGTGGAAGCTGATGAGCCAGAAATGGACCGGGTGCTGGTCCTCCAGGAAGGACTCTTAGTCCAGTTAACAGCACAACACGCGGTGCAATCTCTAAAACAACAACGTTTCTGCTCAGTTCACAGCTCAGAAGTCAAGTCCACCAAAAGTGCTCCGTAGCTAAGGAGATGACAGTTAGCTATTTAACACCATAAACAGGACCTCCCAAACTCAAGGCCAAATCTGGGCCACAAGCTCATGCAAAGATAATAAAGAATGAATGAATTAATTATTACTTACACAGAGCACGTCCATTACATGTTGGCCTAAACAGCTTTTTGCACCATACCGTAAATGAATTTGGACATTTTAACAAGGAGGTCAGTGGAGACTGATCCATTTCTGTCCCACATGGCAGTCAGGGCTGATGAGTGGACCAGGAAGTCCTCCGTATACCAGAGTATCCAAGGCAGCTGCATATTGACGCTCGCTAATATTTGTGGCAACCTGACTGAACGTCTGTTAGGAATAGAGGAGCTGAAGTCCTACCAGAACACTGCGAGTCCGGATGAAGGCCCACACTGACAGCAGGTTTCCAGGCAGACCCACGATGAGGATGAGGATGTAGAGGATGGTAAAGGGTCCCATCTGGTCATTGAGGACGCATTCGGCAGCTCCTCCTGCACTGACGGTGGAGGACAGAGGCATCGCGTGGAGATTCTGCGTTTGACTGCAGCTGAAAACACAGATGCTCCACTTTATTTCAGTCATGCTTGAAAAGCTGCGAAACCACAGAGAAAAAGAGCACAGCTGCTGCAGACGGCGTTGTGCTGCTCACCGTGTGCTGTCGTCAGGAAGAGCTGAGATTGTGGTCTGAGCGTCTGTTGTGCTGTCACATCCAGCTTCAGAGTCTGTGAAAACAGGAAGAGA
Organism: Arrhamphus sclerolepis; assembly: GCA_037176975.1. Lineage (NCBI taxonomy): Eukaryota > Metazoa > Chordata > Actinopteri > Beloniformes > Hemiramphidae > Arrhamphus > Arrhamphus sclerolepis. The sequence continues at coordinate 14,529 of JBAMYA010031014.1, read as the reverse complement.
TTTGAAGAACCTGAAAACCTTGTTTGTTTCTGTGTCTTCATTTCAATGAAAGCAGCGTCAGACGTCGACGGGTGTTTATTGTTTCACACAAGCACATCTCACCGGTTTGAATGTTTCTGCAGCGATGAGGACTCAGAAAACAGTGATGCTTTTAGGGATTTATTTAACTTTTCCTTTTGCTCCTTTTATTTTTTCATCAACACGTCTTATATCTTAAATCACTGTTTATTCTCCTGGAGGTGCAGTGGGACCAACTAACGGAAACATTTTCAGGTTCCCACCTGAAGACCCAGAGACATGTCAGTCCTCACTGCCCACAGGGTAGTTTATGGTCCTACTGGCTTTTACTGAGTGTTGGTTTGTTATTTGGGTCACATGTTTCTGCACACAGAACATAACAATAGTAGAGAAGAGGAGTTCAGGTCCAAGGGGTCAGCATGGACCACCTGGACCCTGGACAGAACAACTTAGTGTAGAGAATCTATGATGTCAAGGTCTTTTACTGAGGCTGATCCTTCCTATAGAGCACAAGTTTCCTGTGTTTATATTAACCTGGAGAAGAGCAGGGTGAAAGTGGTTCAGGGGCCCAGTATGTCTCCTGAAGCCAGTCCAGCACCAGTGGGGACCTCTGGAGAGACGAGTGGAGCATCACTCTCCATCCAGCATCCAGACACTGAAAGAGGTCCTTGTTGGAGAATCGAAGAAGACTGGTGCTGAAGAATGTCTCCAACTTCTTCATTCCGTGTCTAGAAGACTTGGTGTCATCAAAGATCATGGAGGACACACAAAGTACTAGATCTAGTAGTTTCTGTTGTGGGCTGTACTCGTTTCTGCACTAAAGTAATCTGAGTAAAAATCTGTAATCTAAGTTATATTATTGACCTTACTTATAAGTTAAACAGACGTTACACTGTTTGTTTTCTGAGTTATTGTTTAGAATGTTTCTTTTCCAAGGGGGTGTACTCATGCTGAACACCGTAAATCCTCCTTAATTAGAAAAGTATCCAGTTTAAATAGTTAATTATATTTGCAGCAAAAACCTTGTTTTTATCTGAGTGCAAAAACAAACAACCCCCCTAAAATAATCACTCATGAATCGTAATCAAGGTAAATTGTTCAGTAAATCGTGATACTGATTTAAGGTCACATCAGCCAGCCTTATGTGAACGAGTGAAGACGTTTCAGGTGTAAAACTGGTGGAAGGTTTTTATTTGATCTTTTTCAACCTCTCAAGTCGCCTGAATCCAGTCAGTTTGTCTCAGACTTCTTTGCTGAATCTGAACCGAACTGATGGGAGTCCCGGAGACCGTGCTTTTACATTTACAGCGCAGCTGTTCTGTTGCCATGGTGACCGGGCGTTTTAACTCTGCAGGAGGAGGCGTCCGTTCTCTTCGAGGATCTCCGGCTGTGCGCCGTCAAGTCTCTGGACAACACCGACCGCCGTTTCTGCTTCGAGCTGCTGTCTGTCCAGAAGTGAGGCACTCGTTAAAGATGATGCAGGCCGAGAGGCTGGCGTGAGCGCCGAGCACTGATGATCCGTGTGTGTGTGTGTGTGTGTGTGTGTGTGTGTTGCAGGTGCTGTGCTCTGCAGGCCGACTCGGAGCCGCTGAAACAGGCCTGGCTCGCTGCGCTGCAGGGCAGCATCGACCTCGCCTACCGACAGAGAGCCGATGCCCAGCCGGCGCAGGTTCAGTGACGCTCTCCGCCATCGCCGCTGCTGATTGACAGGATTATTTACTGATTTCACGTCGTTAATGTGACTTTAATTAATCTGATGAGACTGTAAACATCGTCCGGTGTGAACCCGACATTAGACGCTGAAACTTGTGACACATGACAGATAAAAACAATTGCAGTTCATGAAACAGTTGTTTTTTTTGTTGTTTTTTTATTCGTTGTCCTCTCGCAGCCTAAAGAAACCCCCCCTCAGCTGGTGGGTGGGGACGCATCCCCCGGCCTCCCAGCCCGGAAGCAGGCGGCGCTGGGTGTGGCCCTGGGGGGCCCCGGGAATCAGCGGTGCTGCGACTGTGGGGAGGAGGAGCCTCGCTGGGCGTCGGTCAATCTGGGCGTGACCATGTGCATCGAGTGTTCGGGGATCCACAGGTGAGCTGTCGGCCACATGCACAGCTTCCTGTGTCTCCATGGCAACAGGGGGGCTTGACTAATAAGGACCCGGTTGTGTTCTCAGGAGCCTCGGAGTCCACCTGTCGAAGGTGCGGTCGCTCACGCTGGACTCCTGGGACGCAGAACAGCTGAAGGTAACGATGCTTCTGAAGTTCTCCATCCACCGACAGGATTAACTGGAATTGGAATTAAAACATTCAAAATTCAGATTACTAAAGTAGATTGTAAATTAATAAATCCATTAAGTACAGGATATTTTAATGAGCATTTTACAAGAGGAATTAAGTAATTAACCCGTCCTCAGAAGGCCGGGTAGACTGGAAGTCTGCGGCTGTGAATTAGGACGGTCTAGCCTTCAGATTTACCCCCGCCCTTACCTCGGCGTACGTCCTGTTGCCTAGCAACCGTGACAGCGCTGAACCGAAGAGAGAATGGAGATCAAAATTATTATTATTTTTAATTACTGTTCTATAACTGTTCTGTTTTCTCAGCTTAATAAAAGCAGCAATAGTTGAAGAACTACGGACCCGCTGTACGAGCTCATCTGCTGTCTTGATGATTTCTGACAAAATAAAATACAAAAAATGTCTACACGAACAACAAAAGCCTATCACCATAACCTCTTTAGGCTTTTCATTTTTGCGTACACAACTCTGTCCCGGCTACTATAGAATTTTCCGGTATACCCACAATGCATCTCGGGATAGGGCGGGCCAAGAAGGATACACCGGACCCGTCCTTCAAATCAGGGAAAAGAAGGACGCATTTGTAGGCCGTATTTGAAGGAGCCTTTGAATTCGGCCTTCAAATGCAGCCTTGGAAGGATGCGGGCGCTGGATTGGGACACAGTTTATGATATGATAAAATAAGATACAATGTGATATGATAAGAATTAGGATAATAAAATATGTTACAGTATGATACGATAAAATAAGAATTAATATGATGTGATAAGTTACAATACTATAAGATACAATATGATGCAAAACAATACATTACAATAACATACAAGCTAATATTATTTGATATGTAATATGTAATATATAATATGAACCTGGTCTCAGCGATCACATGACCAGGCCATGGCTGGTTTTATGATGATCGCAGGCTAACAACAAACACTGGACCTGAAGGCAGTTTTTACTGGACAGACAGACCTCCAAAGAGTCCAAGGAAAAAGAGTTTAGGTCCAGCCGTTCCAACAGTTTCTCTGATTACTTATCACAGCTCCTCCTACAGGTGCAGTTCCTTGGGTCCGGTTGATTTTTGGTCTCAGAGTCCTGAGAATTTCCAAGCAAACTGTCCGTCTGATGGTTTTGGCTTTACGGCTGCTCAAAATAAAAAGCAGAAGAAGGATCAGAACAGCTTCACTGCCAATACTTCACCACTCAATGCAGTGACAGGCTAAAGTGTGTAGAGTTTGTCCTCATGAAGATGAAGCGGAAGCAGTAGAAATGCAAGAAGAGGGCTGAGGAATCCTCCACCTGTCCTCCTTTCCTGCCCTCAACCAGCAGCTCTGCAGAAGACAAACAGATCCATCCTTTCACAGCAGCTCCCTGAGGACTCACATTGGCCTTTTGGAAATTGGTCCCAGCTCACTGAGACAGCCCATAGCCTTGTCACGCTGCATTACAGATAAATTGCTTTGCAACAACATCCCAACCGCATCCATCCATCCATCCATCCATCCATCCAATCTACCTCTGTGATGTGCACATATTTAAATATATTTGCTTTCTCTTACCGGCTTTGAGGAAAACAAACTTCAGCAGGACAACACTCAGAGGAATTGATTTAATTAATGCGATGCCCCGCGGCGACATGTAATCCAAGCAGAATTCTCAAGTGGCAGCTTTCAGAGGAGGTAGCCGGAGGGAATACAAAGACACCTTCTCCCTGATCGTCTCCCAGCGGCCTGGAACAGGAGCCTCGCTCTAATCCCATAATTCCTTGTTTCTTTTAACCACAGAAACCAGTTTGATATTTCACAAATATGTGACTAAATTGTGATTTTTTTTATATATATATATTTATATAAATATATATAAAATGAATATATTTTACATATACATATGTGTGTGTGTGTGTGTGTGTGTGTGTGTGTGTGAGTGCCACTGGCTTTGAGCTGACCTCCAGAGTAGTCTTCTACAGCCTCATCAAGGTCTGGATGAAGGCAGTTAGTGTCCTGTTGATATTATTTAGCTTCAGACTCTCCAGTATCCGCATGTTGCGTTGACTCGCAGGCTTTCTTGTAATCAGTCCAGGCACTACACAGGTTGGTGCTCCTGGATTTGCAGTCTCAGGCGACTGCCCTGTCAACCAGTAGTTGGTGCTCGGTCCCTTCGGTGCCTTTACATTAAATCAAATGTGCTCTGTTCGTATATTGTATTGATGTGTCTTCGCAACATAGCCACGATGATCCCTGATAGGAGCTTCCATGTGGTGCTGAGGCAGGATAGGCTGGTAGATGGATGGTATCATTCCCTTTCTGGGGTCCTTCATGATGAGGACTGTCCAGCCTTGGGTTAGCCACTCTTGGTGGGTCCCTAACTTCAGCAGCTGGTTCATTTGTGCTGCTGGCGTTTGTGGAGTTCAGTCAGCGTCTTGAGCCAGTAGGCACCAATCATGTCCAGTTCTTCATTTTTGACACTCTCATCTGGATGTCTGCCATTGTCATGACTACTGGGTCTTGTTCAGATTCAGGTGTGGTCATCTTATAGATCCTCTAGCCGCTGGGTGTTGGTGCTTTGTGGTGCATCCTTCTCCCAAATACTCTTCCAGTATTGCTCAGTCTCAGCCGTAGGTGGGTCTTCTACCATCTTACTACCCTGCCAGAGAGTAGGCCCTAGATGGATTGTTGGAGAGCATCTTATCTATTCTCCTGGTCTCTACTTCTCCACTATATCTCTTCAGCTGGGTAGCCAGGGCTGTCGGCCTTTGCTTGGCAGTTTCTAGCCTCTTCTATGGTCAGTTTGCTATATTTCTTTAAAAGTTGTTTTGTAATTTTCACTCCTTCACGCCTCTGTATGTCCATTAGCCTTGACAGGTAGGAGGTTAAGTTCCCCCAGGATTTCATACTTGTTTATCTGAGGTCAGTTGCCACTTGTGTTCAGGTTCACACCCCATCTCAGTGTGTTTACCTGCCTACGTGAACACCAGGTAAGATTGTGCCCATTGTAAAAATTGTTGCTATAGAAGCTGGCTATTTGACCTCATCTCCCGGTGTCTATTATGAAATAAACTGTGAACCAGTGAGCAAACGAAGAACTTTAGTATGATAGCCTAATATCAGCCATCTCAAACACACAGGATGTAGAAGGAAAAAATAGAACTTACTAATCCAATAGCATCTTTTGACTAAATCCTCTTCTCTTTCTTCGCTGCCTTTGCCATGACTTTTGTAGTGATCATGTACGTTCGCTAGCTCATCTTATAGTTAGCATCTAGATAACTCCACATAGTAAATACTGACGAGTCATTAAACATGTTGTGAAGTCTGATTAGCAGCTGGGAGGAGTGTCCTCCTCAATCAGGTCGCACACCAACGTCCATAGTCCTAGTAGAGGAAACAGAAGTGTGATTTGTCTTGTTATAAGTTGAACTGCCGCTAAAATTGTTTAAGAAACTTTTTTTCAAGTTCTGCTGTGTTGCTTTAAACATCAGAGGCCAGGACTTTAACAAAGGTTCTGTCCCTGTTTTAGATGGTAAACAGCATCTATGTGAAGCTTTAACCAATTCTATTTCTTATGCTGTTTGTATGTGTCTCTGCTGGCTGCCCCCCCACTCCCACCCCACCCCACCCCACCCCACCCCAAGGACACACATTTTAGATCTCACAGTTGCTTCTGGACCACTAGAATGGTTCTGGTACAGAACACTTCGTGGTCCAATCAGTGATTTCAAAGATTAACATAAAGTCCAGAAGACTAAAGCAGATTTAAATGAGGAACAGAGGCCTGTAGATTCTGTCTGACTGACATTTTTCTTTGTTCTAAAGTCTGACGGCTTCACCCCATTGTGTCACCTCCACCAATCCAGGTAGCCGGATGGATGAAGCTTCAGATGTGGAATCAGAACCAGATCTTCCCCTGAAGAGGAAGCAGCGCAGGAGTCGGACTACATTCACGGCGGAGCAGCTGGAGGAGCTGGAGAAGGCCTTTGAACGAACACACTACCCCGACATTTACACCAGGGAGGAGCTGGCCCAGAGGACCAAGCTGACCGAGGCCAGGGTCCAGGTAAGACCGTCGATCCACCATCCATCCATCCATCAGCTCCTCAGCTTACATCTACAGCTCATACAGTGATTCCTGCACTTACATTGACTTTTATTTAATTGCTGACAAAATATTTCCAACAGGGTCTTTTCCAGCCTTTTCAGACCCCTGGGCGAGACTCTGTTTAGGGCTCCTGTTCAGTAGGAGGTTCAGACACCTGAAGACAATCTGCACTGATCCAATAAACTGTTCCACTGTAGGCAGAGAACAGAACAGTTTTGTGACTACACACACACACACATATATATACACACACACACACATATTTATACATATATTTACATATATATATATGAGTGTGTGTGTGTGTGTGTGTGTGTGTGTGTTACATATATGGGTGATTCTTTAACTTAGCTTTCCCAAGGATAGATTTCCAAGCAGAAAAAGATTTTCTGAAAAAAAAATACTATTTATCAGTGCTAGGTTGTAGTGGTCATGAAAAAAAATCATTGTGTACCAGTGATAACATTTTAATATTCTTTTCAGTATGTTGAAAACTCAAAAGTACCAGAAATTCACTGGCCACAGATGTTTCTGTGATGGTAATGGCATTTTGCTGTGACAACTTTGAAAAAAAGCATGATAATGTCAAAATTATCTTGAAGGACAATCAAAGCTATGCTAAGATCACTGTTCCAGACCCCTTCATTAACATCTAGGAATAGAAAAAACTGAGTTTACACCATATTTAAATTTTTTTAATTCTAACATCAAAAGTGCCCCAAGTTGAAGAATCACCCATACATATACATATACATATACTGTATACACGTAGACATATATACATATATATTAAAAAAAATATCTGATGTATGGATACCCAACCAATCAGAGAAACGTCTGCAGGAATTGCTCCTGATTGGATGCTGCTGGATGCTGATGTATGAGTCAGAACATAAACCCCGCCCACAAACGCATGAAGTTACCAGTCTAACTGGTCATCGGAGGATACTGAGGCTGAGCTCGGTTGTTTGATAGATAAGGGGTTCTGGTTGCCACAGACTCGATGCATCTCTGGACCTGGAGGCATCTAAGATGGATCATCATTACAGAAACATGGAAAACACTAATCTTTATTTTTCCAACTCTTTATGCCACAGATCTGAAATGTAAAAATGGATCTATGAAGGGGAAAAAAATATATATATCTTGGGTTTATACCATCTAAGGACACAAAAATCATCTGTGTCCTGGACTATCTCAGCTTCTAGGAGGTTCAGCTGTAGTTCCCTTCAGTTCTCAGTTCTCTCAACATGTTTTCTCCACGAGGATGAAGTTTCACCTCAGCTGTTCTGGTCTCAGCTAAAGAACATAGTTTTAGTTTAGAAAGCTTCACTAAAGCCCAGTTCTGGTTGGGAAACATCTGTAGCAGCAGCTGTTGGGTCCCCATCATTGGGGGTGGGGTGGGGGCTGCATTCCTCATGGATGTCTCATCAACAGTTTGTTGGCTGGAATTTGTCTTTCCCACCACTTCTGAGCACACCCCCTGTACACACACACACACACACACACAGAGGTCTGATTTCTCAGGGAGCTCAGATATGACAGTGATGGTGAGAAACCACATGAGTGCTTCATGAGTCCTTCATAGTTCCTTAGATCTCTTAGTTTACGTCAGTCTGTTTTAAATGACATGTCTCCTATGATGAAGGCAGAACTTTAAACCCGTGTTTGCGGACAGTAGAACTGGCGTTCCTGAGTCCAGGATGCTGTGTATTGATTTGTGTCCCTTACACATAGAGATCTCTTCAGATGTTCAATTCTGAGAACCATTATTTCAAGGTAGTTTCACAGTTTGTAAACATCCATCCTGAATGATGTTTTCCTCCTGCTCACTGAGCAGCTGGCTATTGACCGTATTAGTTCCCAGATGTTCCTTCAGCTGTTTTTTTTTAGGCAACATTTACAAACCAGCCTTGTTGGAGATGAGTTGCTGCCACAGATGTGCAAAATGTTTTTGTAAAATGGTGCTATTTATTTTGATGTGCATTCTTTGATGGAAAAATGATGGTTTTCTGAGAAAGGTCAGAACTTCCATGGAGCAGGGGTCTCTGAATGTCCTTGTATCAAGACTTTAGAAACACGATCCATATACACGCTGATGATGTCACAATCCAGCTGTCAGGAATGGAACAACAGCTGTTGGAATGCTAGAACAGCTGCAGCTGACTCAGTTCACATCACCAATCCTCCCATGAGGAGACTGTCTCCATGACAACACATTTATGTTTCAGCAACATCTTTAAAAGAGGAGGGTGATCAATCAGTGTATCAATAACTGATGTGAGGCTCACAAATGAAGGAGACCTAGATCTCACAGCTACACAGTTATAATATGAAATAATTAAATAAAGTTAATATATTCTAGTTTTAATCATATACTGTATAATCTATTTATAAAATCACAGAGAAAATTGTCTGATTTAAAAAAGAAAAAAAATTTTTTTTTTGGTTTATTTGCAAATTTTGTTTAGAACTTTTTGTTCTAAAGTCACAAAATCTTCCCATAAAACTACAAATTTCTCAAGATTCCTCCAGATATCACCTTCGGCTCCTCATTTTTCACAGATGAAATTTACATTTTCTGAATTATTGCAACAAACAACAAATAAGTTTTTCTGTAAAAGTGCCAGCAGAGAAACCAGCTGGAGCTGAATTTAATGGAACCCATGAGAAGTGAAGCAGAACCAGGTAGATCTGACAGGTGTTCTGTTCTGAGTTCTCGGCATTAAAAACATCAACTACTGAAGACGAGCTGACAGATGCTGATGTCTGACGGCGCAGAAACATATAGCTGAGGTTAAAACTCATCCTGCCATTCTTCTGCTTTTTCTTCTTGTTTCCTTCAGGGGTCTCCTCAGCCAATCACCTGCCTCCAACTAAACCTATCCTCTGCACCTTCTTCTCTTCATGTCCTCTTTCACTACATCCATAAATCTCCTCCTTGGTCTTCCTCTAGACCTCCTGCATGGCAGTTCCAACCTCATCATCCTTCTCCAGAAAATATTTACTGTCCCTCCTCTGTACATGTCCGAACATCTCAGTCTGGCTCGATCTTCATTCCTCTCCTTTCCAGGACATACTCTCCAGATGTTCCTCCACCTGATTCCTGCTGTCACTATAGATCACAATGTCATCTGCAAACAACATAGTCCATGGAGATTCCTGTCTAACCTTGTCTATCAGCCTGTCCACCACCATAGCAACAAGAAGGGTCTCAGAGCTGATCCTTGATGCAATCCCACCTCCACCTGGAACTCTTCTGTCACACCTACTTCATCTCACCTCTGTCTACCAGCTCTCATACATGCCCTGTTTTAATTTTATGACCAAAAATGTTTATATGACATTTTGCAAAATTTGTGATTTTCAAAAACATTTTTTGTAAATTTAGTACATGAAGTGATCCTTTTATTTTTATTTTTTTTAAAATAACAAAAACAAACAAAAACATTCTGTGAAAATTAATATTTTCCAGCAAAAAAAAAAAAAAGTGATACAGCCAAATAGTTGTTTTTACAGTATTTATGATTTTACTTCAAATGCTCTGATTATTATAAAGGAAATTTAGTAGAATCTCAGATTTTGACAAAAATGTGCAACATTGCAAAATTCTTAATTTTACAACAAAGATTTGTGAGTTTCAGGTTAAAAAAAAAGGCAATTTAAGAAAATTATAATATAATTAAGTGATTATATGACATAACGTTTCAACTGGTTTGACAATGAAAATTTTTGATTTTGCAAAATTCCCAATTTTACTCCAAAATGTTTCTTATGAAAAAAAAATACAGGTATAACTTGGCTGAAACTGGGTCATAAATTTAAATTCTTGTTTTATTTAAAAAGAATTCATGAGCTTCTCTTGAAAATTATTAGTTTTATACATATGACGTATTCATGAATTTACAAAGAATTTATCAACTAAATTAATAAATGAACATTTAAGAACTCTGAGTATTTATGTATATGTGGTTTTATATATCTGAGTGTTTATGGTGTTGTAAGGTTTCAAAAATATTTGAAGTTTCAGACTCTTAACAAACTCTTTTTTTTTTTTTAGGTGTGGTTTAGCAATCGAAGAGCCAGGTGGCGAAAACAAGCAGGAGCCAATCAGCTATCAGCATTCAACCACCTTCTGCCCAGTGGGTTTCCTCCAACAGGGATGCCGACACTTTCTACGTACCAACTGCCAGAGACCAGCTACCCCCCTCTGTCCCAAGGTAGAGCGGGAGACGTACCAGGTTGTCTAGCTGCTCTCTGAACCCTGAAAGTGATTTATGAAGGAAACTTTCAACAAGTTGATAAGAAACAGAAAAAAGAACAAAAAATCACCACCATATAATGCTGGAGATCCCAGGAGCTGTGCTGTCAGGGGCATCTGCTCCTGGTAAGGTCTCCTAAGTTAGTCCTGGAGGACAGACCAGACTCGGGATGATCCAATTCAGAACTAGATGGATTGAGATGCTGGCCGGACCACGCCCACCTTAGTTCATTCAACTGTTTTAGCTTTGCTGGCTAAAGCACCAACATCCCGACTACCAGGTTGAGTAGGTGTAGCTGCAGTTCCTCTACCAACCAATAGAGGCTGCAGTTCCTCTACCAACCACTAGAGGCAGCACTTCTTCTACTGAATGCTAGAGGCTGCATTTCCTCCACCAACCACTAGAACTGCAACCAACAGTCAGTCTCCACAGACCTCCATGTTAAAATGCCCAGATTTACAGCAGAAATAGACATCTTCTGGTACAAAAAAGAGTTTTGGTCTCTATTCATCTATTTCATGTGTACGGTAGCAGGTCATGTTATATTTGGGGTCCAGAGGCCCAGGGGTCTATCCATCCAAAAAAGGCTCGTGGTGTCAAACATCCTCTCCAAGCAAGTCGGAGCGCACTTTGTTTCAGAGTGGTGCTCAATAGGCGCTCCAGTGCATTAGCGTTAGCAATATGGCTAATGCTAATATGCTTTCAGTGTTGTCATGACACCTGCCAAATTAAAAACAGCGATGAGCCAGTAGAGTCTAAGTCAGCACTCAGTCTTGTGCTCCACCAAACTAAGAAAATTAGGTTTGAGACATGGAGACTCGTCAATAGCTCATTAATGTAAGAAAAAGTTTCTTTTGGATTTTTTACTTGTCATGTTATGTCATGTTATGCTTTTGGATGTAGAATTTTGTTGCTGTTTATTGTTAATTAATGATGCAGAGGCTTATGTAGAGGCTGTTAGTGGACTCTTCCACCTGGATGGGTCCTGAAATGATCTGAGGTGGATCTCTGGATCGGAGGACATAGGTGCTGCTCAACTGGAGACAGTCCAGCTGTGAAGCTGGACATTTTCACATGGAGGTCAATGGAGACTGACTCACTGTTGGAACGTTGATGAAGAAGCACAAAGGAAATTTGACAGTTTTTATCTCAGAGGGGCTCCCTGCAGGCTTGCAGATGGTTTTACAACACCAGACTCTGGTCTGGACTCAGCCACTCTCTGGTTGTCTCACTATCATTAACTGGACAAACGTATATCCTGGACTGGCTTTAATCATGGCGCGAGCTACGAGAAGATGAGACGAGGTTGCACAAGGATGAGGTGGCAAGTGATCAGTGTCTCCTGTGAAGGAGACTGATTTCAGACCTGTTCTGTTGTGTGGTTTTCAGACGGTGGGGGAACCGTACATCGTCCACAGCCCATACCTCCGTCCACCATGCACCAGACCGGTCTGTCCAGTCCAGACAGCAGCTCTGCTTATGGTCTGTCGTCGTCCAACCGCCATGGCTTCTCCAGCTACTCTGAGACCTTCATGAGTTCAGCAACACCGAGCAACCACGTCAATGCTGTTAGCAACGGACTTTCGCCTCAGGTAAGAGATGCTGGATCAGTCTGCTTGTCTTTCAGTATTTCACATTCTGTTGAGAATCCAAAATCAGAACAGGAAAAAGACGTTTGCTGCTATAACTATAATCTGAACCACATATGGACACATCTGGACCACATAGGAGCACATCTGGACCACATACCAAACATAAGTGTTCCAACTGAGTCGTAAGTGCCAAATTCTTGCCCAGATTAGGCCTGAATGTGTCTGCTAACTGCTTTGGTTTCAGCTGTGTTCCAGCTGTGTTCCAGCTGTTGATCCAGTTGTGGTTTCACCTGAGTTTCCAACTGTGGTTTCAGCTGTGTCCCAGCTGTGGTTTAAGCTGTGTTCCATCTGTGTTTCCAGCTGTGGTTTAAGCTGTGTTCCATCTGTGTTTCCAGCTGTGTTCCAGCTGTAATTTCATCTGTGTTCCAGCTGTGGTTTCAGATGTTGTACCAGCTGTGGTTCCAGCTGTTACTCCAGCTGAGTCCCATCTCTGGTTCCACCACCATCAGCAGCAGCTGAATGGATCAGTTGTTTGGGCTGCTTGCATGCAGTGGAATTAAAATTCATCAAAAGTCCAGTCTTAGTTAGATATCTGCAGTCATACAGGTGTATCACTGCATATATTTAACATACAAACACAGATTGACCCTCACAGGTGATAAACCAACATGGTTGATAAATAAGTTCACCGATGAGTCATCTGCTTGTAGATCCACCTTCAGCAGCTACAATGCTCAGTAGTGGTTTCCTGAGTGATTATTTTCTCACATGCTTGTGGAGGAATATTGGTTCATTGCTTCAGTTCATTTCAACTCCAAAACTATCATCCCCCACCACCATGCTTTTTCTGTTGGTTTCCTCCAAACATGGTTCTAGGCTCCACATTGGTCTCATCTGTCCAGAGGACTTTGTTCCAAAAGTCTGCTGGTTTGTTTAGATGCAGTTTAGTGAACGTCAGTTGTGTTTCCATGGAAACACTTCCAAGCAAACCATACTGGTCCAGTCTTCTTCTGACTGAACTGTCATGGACTTTAAAGTTCTAACATGCTCAGTGAGGGCTGGAGGCTCTGAGACAGAGTTCTTAGAGAGACTGACAACTATCTTGAATGTTTTATGTTTGTTAATAATCTTTTTCACTGCAGCATGTTGAACTCCAGATAGTCTGGAAATGGTTTTAGAACCCTTTTCAGTCTAATGTGCAGCAATAGTAGCAATACTAGTACTAGCAATACTAGACCATTGCTGATGTCTTTCCCTCTTGGCATTGGGTTATGTGTGTGTGGGCGGGTGTGTGTGTGTAAACACACACACAAACTGGAACATTGTTTAATGAAAATGAGATTAGCATTTGAGGAAAAATAATGGAACATCTTTATGAAAATGTGAAATTAGAATAAGGTTGCAGTGTAACCATAGCAACTGCAGGGTGCAGCATGCTTTGAATATGAAACATTAACCATATTCATTTGTTTCTTGTTTGTTCTGTTCTGAACCACTCGTATTTCATCGTGCATCATCGTTTGCAGAATGATTTTCAGTCTTCTATATTTCATTTACCAGCCTCAGAAACAGGAATCCTTCCTGACATGAACTCTGCATGTTTCTAGTCTCAGCTGAAGGTTTTCCATCACGCCTTCCCTGAGGTCGACCCTTTCATCATGTTCCTGAGCATTTACATGCCATAACAACACTGGGGCGAAATGCATGAGATCCCCCTTCAGCGCTGTGAGCGTCTGACAGCCCATAATTCAATTTGAAGCAGCTTTATTACATTTGGAATGTAATTCGCGCAAGCCTTTGCTCTGCTTCATCTCTGCAAATTGAAGAGGAATAAATTTGAGGTGGACTTTCATGTTGAGATGGAGCATGCTGCCAGTTCTGTTATTGACACAAAGACGGGATGACAGTTTTGGACTGGAGTGCCTGTCACTGTGCCGCGTCTATTAATAGAAACCTCAGATTTGCATTCAGACTTGGTCTAACACTTTTTTAAAAACATATTTCTTAGATAAATCTCCAGAAATCTATTTCTGATTTTCTCTTATTAACTATTTTCATTATTAACTGAACAGTGATGTGACAAGTTTGATTTTCTGGCGTAAGCGATCCTAAGAATTCTCATAATTCAACAACTTGTAGATCCAGTTTTAGCAGCTGGTTTGTTGGTTTGTTTGTTTTTTATCATTCTGTCACAGTTTGGTTTCACAAAAGCAGTAGCACATAAGTTACCATGGTGACATATTCTGTGCAGCTAGCCTGCTCCAGACCAGG